>OMMV01009911.1:3612-16145 GCA_900302635.1 Chatrabus melanurus
GGAAACAAAAAAAATAAAAAAATAAAAATCAACAAAAAAAAACTTGTGGATGGGACGCCAGTCGGACACAGGTTACTTCCCCAGTCAAAGCCAGCACCCATTTACAGCTGGGTAGACTGAGACAATGCAGATGAAGTGTCTTGTCCAAGGACATAGACAGGTAGAGTAGTCAGGAATCAAACCCTGCTACCTGCTCTGCTTTGCTTTGTCAATAAAGCGCATGGTTGTTTGACATCATGAAAACATTTTTGTAGCTGAAACCATTATTAATTATTGTCATTATCCATCCGTCCATCCATTTTCTGAACCTGTTTTTCACTTAAGGGTCACCGGGGGGCGGGGGGGGGACTACAGCTTATCCCAGCGGTCATTTGACAAGATTGAGTACACCCTGGACAGGCTGTCAGTCTATCACAGGGCTATTATCATCATCTAATAATAATAATAAATACCCCTCAAATAAATTCACAGCAACATTTTAAATGTTATTCTGGAATAAATTATTTGATCTAAAACAAAATAAATTCCACTTGTATGTAACAAATTATGTCACTTGTGCAGTATGCCTACAGTGGTGTAATATCAATTCTCCATCTGGCCACATGGGAGCAGACTTGGGCAATGAGGGCGGAAAAAAAAAAAAAAAAATCCAACAATATACCTAAATAACATTTTGATACTGACCACCTAAATAAAATAATTAAAACACACACACACCAAGTATGTAAAGAGTTAATTATAATAATCTGCTGGAGAGAGCATGTTAAATGGACTGTATTATATAAATGCAGTGCTTTTAACAAGACTTTTCCAAGACTGTAGTTATATCAAAATTTATTGACAAAAATATGATAAAGATTTGTACTTCTGCGGGAAAAAGAGAGGTCTGATATTCATCATGCATTTTATTCATTCTTTTTTCCCCCAAAACAACGAATTTGGTTATTTAGATAGATTTGCATACAGGTGCAAGGTAAAATGTTAGAAAACATCAGGAAAGTACTGGCTTCCATAAAAAAAATGCAACCAAAAAAATTAACTCGATCAAAAGAATTCAGAGAGCACAGTGACACTACACCCAGATTTCAAAGTATCAGGCATGTAGTGAAAATGTTACATAGCCTTTTCAGCACTCAAGTTCACCAACAAGCATAGGGCTGGGAATCTGACTTTGATTATTGACCAATCCTAAACAAAACCAAAACGCTTTTTCCAATCCATACGCCCAATGTACCTGCCAAGTTTGATCAAAATCAGATTAGGAATTCTCAAGATATCGTTCCAACATTCATACATACAGAGAGACCAAGCCGATCACAAAAGTGTACGCCTCCAGCAATGTCACGAAAAAAAAATTCTTATTAAAAATATGCTTCTCAAGCAGTAAATATTTGGCTCTGTAATCACCAGCATGTGGTCAGAGCCTTTAATAAACCTGAATTTAGCCAAAGCAACACTCTGGAAGTGTTGCTTTTTAAAGACACCTTTTCCATGCTACCAGGGGATGAATGTAAGGCCAATTTAAGAAGCTCTACAAGGTAGTTTTGGAAAATAACCACTTTCAGGCACCTTAACCGTTGTCCATTTCCAAATCACATCAATAAAATTTTTAAACTGTTTCAAAATCCAACTGTAAAATTTGCGTTAAATTACACAGGACAAGGGAAAGCATCATATTAAATTATATAGTTATTTAGTAAGTATTTAGTTCATAGAAAGTTTAATACCTTTGAAGATTTTACAGTCGCACGGATCCCAGCTCTTATTCTCTCTTCAATCGTGCATTGTACTAAAAAAAGGCAGTTGTAGCTGTTCTTTGTGTGTGTGACGTAGGGGTACGGATTACGTGCGTGTGTGGGTGGGTGAAAGGCTCTGTCACAGACCTGCCGCAAAGATCATCACTCACCACAACAGTGGTGACTGTATGTGTGCCTGGTAAATGTATAAACTGCTCTTCCGGTCCCCTCAACCCAGAAGGAGTAAGTGATTGAGCAGAGAAACAATAGATAACAGAAACGGCAAAACACACAATGCAGCCTGTGGCTCTCAGACAGTAGCTGGGTTTCCATTACAGATTTGCGCAAAAGTTAAGCGATATTATCAGAATGTCAACAAAGCACAACAGCGTTGCCATCGACTGTTGGAATGTGACTGCTGGGTTTTGTCTTCTCGTGATAACAGTCATTCAAGCGAGGTTCTCGTGAGAACTGTAATTCCAGTAGTAAGTCCTGCTAAATTTGCCATTTCGTTGTTTTTCTAATCCAATATTGCCGTAACATTATATCTTATAAGGTTAAGAAGCTCTCCATCTCTTACTCCGTCCACACGTACTGCACCGTGTATTTTAGAATGTCATGTGACGCTTTCTGTACGTCATGTGACCTGTAATAGCGAAAAAAAGTGTTTCCATTCTACTTTTGCAAAATAAGGCTTTTTCAAATCGCCTAAAAAAAAACAAAAAAAAAAAAACACCTCATGCGAGCATAAAAACTATTTTTGTGATATTTGAGAGTTTAAGCATGTTTTCAATTCATTACTTCAAATTGTGCAATTTGGAAGGTAATGGAAACCTGCCTAGTGACAGGAAAACTACAGATCTGTGAGAAAGCTCACAAAATGATACCTCCACTGTCATTTTACCCACTTGCATACATTATATAATGACAGTAAATCATTTGTGATGAAAAACCTGAATTAACAAATGGGCAATTCTATGGTAACGGAATTAAAATGACAAAATCTGGCCATATTTTAGGTTACCATTAAAAATTTGCTCTGATTGCAATTCCGTTACTGTAGAATTATCAAAATTGTCAACCTTCATACTGAAGAGGCCAACAAGTCTGATAAACTCATGTATTTGACAAACATAATGTCTAAAAAACCGTGACGTTTCATTGAAATACATAAATCAGTTTAGAGGGAATTGCACTTACTAACCCCATATCAGGGCGGCACGGTGGCTTGGTGGTTAGCACTGTTGCCTCACAGGTTCGCTTCCGACCTGGTCCTTTCTATATCCTTTCTGTGTGAAGTTTACATGTTCTCCCCGTGTTTGCGTGGGTTCCCTCCAGGTGCTCCGGCTTCTTCCCACTTCCAAAGAAATGCAGGTTAGGTGAATTGGTGACTAAATTAACCGAAGGTGTGAGTGAGAGTGTGAAGGTTTTTGTCTATATGTGGCCCTGCGATGGATTGCCGACCTGTCCAGGGTGTACCCCTGCCTCTCGCCCAATGACTGCTGGGATAGGCTCCAGCCCCCCATGACCCTTAATTGGAGTATGTATACGATAGGTATACGTGTCCTCTACAGCATTTTCGATGCAAAGTTGGACGTGTTCCAGCGTGCTCGGACTTTGCCAATTTTTTTTTTTTTTTTTTTTAAGACACCAAGCATATGTTTCTGTTATGCAACACTGTGTGACAGGGCCTTAACATCATGACTTTACATGTGAAATTATGACACGAGCTTGCAACGCAGAACAGTCAGGAAAAACATGCCAGTACTGATAACATATGACGCCTACAATTCTGATGGATTGAAAAATTTGAAACAGATTCTCTCGTGGAACCGGTTCTTGATTCTGATCCCAAGCAACCTCATTGTTCCGTAAGTTCTTCCCAGGCATCTCTCAATCTCAAAAACTGAGGACGCAGAAACGCGAACGTCACTGCTGAGATAAGTGAATCTCTCTCCAAGTTCCACACTTTCACCACATACAGATACACTTCTGATGGTCAAGTCCTGGAAGTCATTGAAAACCTGGATCTTAATCTTGATCCAGGACAATTGCAAACCCAAACACTCTGATTCCTCGGCCAGCTTCCTAAGTGCTGCAATCAGGGTATCCACGGATTCTGCAAAAATCACAGCATTGTCTGTGAAGTCAAAGTCAGTAAACCTTTCCTCACTAACAAAGGCACCAAAGCCCTTGGCTTCCACAACCCTACCCACAACCAGTCAATGCACATATTGAAAAGTGCAGAATGCGAGCATTGAAAAAGTGCATTACACATCACTGATGAATGTCAGTATTCACAGGGAAAAATTCAGAGATTCTGCCACAGCTCCAGATTGCACACACAGCACCATGAATCCTCAAGATGTCCCAGAGATCAGCTGGGACAACCGCATCAAATGCTTTGTGAAAATCAACACAGGCTGCAAAGAAGCACTGCGGATATTCACGATTACGTACAATGAATACTCGCAGACTTGCAACGCAGTGCGAAGCTGGACTGTTCTAGACGTTAAGCGGCAAGTAAATGGGACTGAATCCTGTTAAGAATAATGCTTGCAAGCACCTTTCCAGACACAGAGAGCGGTGCAATACCCCTGTAGTTACTGCAATCCAGGTGACCAACCTTTCCTTTCCAGAATAGGACAGTAAGCCCTTTCTTCCAGTCCACAGGGATGATACCCGTCTCTAAGATCAAAAAGATTGTTTGCAATGCCAGGAGGACAGCATCTCCACCTGCTTGGAGGAGCTCAGGAGCTAAATGTGTACACTGCATTTCAAATTAAGAATTATTAAATGTAAGGTATATTGTGACAATTACTGATAATGTGAACAAAATAAAACATTTCTGTTTTTAGCCTGATTGTGCAATAGAGCTGCAACGAGTAATTGCTTAAACTATGAAATTAATCGACAACTATATTAAAAAAAATTGATTAATTGTTTTGAGTCATTTTATAAAATAAAAAAAAATCCAAATTCTTTGATTTCAGCTTCTTAAATGAGAGTATTTTCTGGTTTATTTTAACCAGTTTCTTTACTCCTCTCTGACAGTAAACTGAGTATCTTTGGGCTGTGGACAAAACAAGACATTTTAAGGCATCATCCTGGGCTCTGGAAAACAATGATCAACATTTTTCACCACTTTCTGATATTTTATGAACCCAACAACTAGATTGGTCGATTATTTTCTCAATTAATCAATTATGAAAATAATTGAGAGTTGCAGCCCTGTTGTACAACCCTACCTACAAGACCATTTTTGAGTAAATGCAGTCAAAAAACTACATTAACAGGCTGCTTGTTTTGAATATAATCACAGAGACTGAATTCAATTGTTGGATCACTTTAGATTTGTGTTTAAAGCAGACTTTGTAGGATTGTATCTCTGGGATATTTGCAGACGTAATTTCAGCCGGTCTTCCTGACTGCCCGAGTTGTTAGTGTCACAAGGTGATCTATTGCAGGTTCATTTTTTCAGGAAACTTGATGCGCTAAGGACACGTCTAGCATACAGGACTCCCGGAAGCAACAGCCAGCGTGCCAGTCCCCAGGGAGCTGGTAATGCAATACCTGTTTGTGGAGGCAAACAGAAGGGAGTGAAGAAGAAAAATGAAGTTACATCCGAAATAAAAGCTGCAGAAGCGCGCTGCGCTGAAGACAACATTCAAGTCTGCAATAAATACTATGCAGGTAGATTGATGAGGACCAAGTCAACTATGGAATTGAGGAATAAGATATCATGACATCCGGAAGCTAGCTCGGGGTTAAAATAACACAGTCCTCTCTCACACCCACACACATTCAGACACATGCACCGTCACTACCAGAGGCTCTCATTCCACCAAGTTCTCCTCTGTCAGTCTGGACTCTGAAGGCCCCACACGCATTCAGACACACTCTCCACAACAAGCACGTTGCTGAGGTCACTGCTGCTATTTAAGGACGTTTTTCACTAATCTGCGTTTACCAGTTAGATTTGTCACTTTTTTGCATTCTTTTTTTTTTTCCCCCCTTTCACTTGCTTGGGTACAATAATGCATGTCCTGTATTATGTGCACAGAAGAGCTATCAGGGATTTGAAGATTTTCGACGACCATTTCAAAATCTAAATTCTCTGAAACAAGGACATCTCCAAGGTCAAAACGTGTTCAGACTTGAAGGCATTACACAGTGGAAAGCTGCCACTTGTCGGCTTCATAAACACACACACACAAAATACCCCAAATCAGAAAAAGTTGGGACGTACGGAAAGTGCAAAAAAAAAAAAAAAAAAAAAAAAAAAAAAAAAAGTGATCCTAAAGGGGGTAGCTCACCTGCTATTTTTTACTTTGCGGCCAATTTGCGATGGTAATTGTAAATTTGCGCTTTTTATTTGCAAAAAAGCCTTGCGACAGTCGTGGGCTCGCAGAATGGTCACAAGCTGTCGAAAATTGCACTAAACTTAAAATTTTTAAAAATTCCTGTGACTGCAAAAATTGAGGGTCCGACGTGAAATTGTGGCAAATCTGTATCAAATCTGTCTCCTTTAGCATGCAAGTGCCACGTGCCAATCTCACAATGGCCGCAAAGGCCGCTAAATTGTCACGTGTAGTGGCGAGGGGTTTGCGGTGCACGCGACAAAAAGGCTAAATATATTGCAGGAGAAAAAGTCGGCAAAAAAAAAACAAAAAAAAAAAAAACATAAGGTCACAAATTTGCCATCTGTGTAAAATCACAGGTAAGATACCCCCTTAACATTTACTTTGACTTGTATTTCAGTATGAACCCAAGATATTTCATGTTTTGTGTGGTCAACTTCTTTAATTCATGGTTTTGTGTGGCCAGCTTCATTATATTTGTTAATATACATACATCCATATCCGCTGTGTATTTTACGTATAAAATACACAAATTTTAGGTCCGTAATATATTGACAGAAACAAAGAATTACATATTTGTGGAGTAAATCTTAACCATCTTTGATACTGGTAATTATGAGATTGTGATTTTCCCTGGTGGTACTACACAAACCCAGTTGACAAAATAACAATGTCAAGTACTGTACGTTAGTGTAACATTACTTTGGCTCAACTTACTCAAGTCATCGTTCCAGGGAGACAAAGTTAACCTATAAATCATCTGAACGGTGCAGGGTGTTCACTCATTTAATTTTCTTTATTAAAAAGGTGATATAACCTACTTTTTTGTGTAACTGGAAATAGCTTTCCAACTACCTTTTGATTTTCATGACTTTAAAAAAAAAAAAAAAAAAAAAAAAAAATTGGAATAACTCATTTGAGTGATTTTTATTGATAAACTAACATTGTAAAGAATTGCCACACATGACTTGGAGTGCCACTTTATACAGGCTCGGAGGGGGTGGGGGGGGTTGTTCATGTACATACACGCGAAGCCACAAATAAATTCTGACAGCATGTCCTTGAGGGAAAAAATAATTTCTGATAAAGTGTTCTTGAAAATAAAGTAAGCCATTTACAGCAAATTAATATAAAGTAAACTGATACAAAAGGTTGCATGAATAAACAAAACAATTAGATAAATAAATAGAAATACTAAAAATAACATTCCGTTTCACCATTTTCACCAACCTTGGTTCAGGTGTTTTATTAACTCATTTTTGCGGACTGGTCGGTGGTTTTCATGAAGGCTGGCTTGGGTGCGGGTATTAAAAATTAGGACCGGCTTATTGCCTCAGTTACAGAGGAGCTACAGTCACCAAACTACCGATACCTACTAACATTTCACTCAACAGAACTGCTGGAGCGCAGACTTCTCAGATGGTCCGTACAACTAAACTGCACAGTAAGTCATGTTATCTCAGACATTTTGTAATAAAATGCTCACACAGCACAGACACACTTGATCCACAACAGCGAGTGGCCACCGCTAAAAGTCTCTGTCAGCGGGACTCTGGACACAGCAGGCAAAGGGATAGATATGGAGCCGTGATTGGTGGAAATCTTTTGCTTTCGGCAAGCGTAGATTTACTTGAGCTTTTTTTTTTGTTGCGTATTTTTGAGTGACAAATCATACTAGCGTACTTTGATGTCAAAATGTGTGCCTGGTATAAAAAAAATGCGTACAGGTTGGCAGGTCTGAAAGTGTTAACTTTCTTTAATGGGGAACCTACAACTGCAATGTGCTTGATGTTGAACTAAGACTGGAATAAAAGACTTACTTATCCATCGTTTTGATAATCAATCAACCTTTTAAATAATTTATCGAGGAAAAATGCCATATTTGCACTGACTGTAGCTTCTCTCATATTTCTGAAATACAAAACAGACTTTTGTTGGCACTGCTGACTAAAGAAAAAAAAGAATATTTTCTCCATTTTATCTCAGGTTTCTGACATTTTATACACAATCAAATAAATGCATAAATAATCAAAATATGAACAGACAGACAATTGATAGCTACACTTCTAAATGCGTCGTCAGATTATGACATATTCAGTTTTGTCAAAAGCAATAGGGCTGTCTACACATCCGGGTATTGGTGGGCGTTGCACGGGGGGGCGCTGCGCAAGCCATCACCATTCGGAGGTACAAACATTATGTTCACAGCTGTGTGCGCAGATATGTCTAACAATTATTTCGTTGGTCTTCCACCCACAGCTGAGGCCAGATACCAGCAGAAATGCGATATTTCTCCGTTGTAAAACTGCCGTATCGTTTGCTAGCATCAATTTAGCAGAACCACCCAAGCATTTGGCTAGAAATCACGTATTTTGATCCGTACCACTACCTCACTAGCTTAGCGTTATATATTGGGGGTTCTGTATCCACCGGAGGACCGGCAGGGTGGGAAGAACCAACCACTGAAACATCAACGACGAGGATGGGCAGCAGGGACCTTCCCGATGTCGGGAACGTTTCCGGGAAGGTCCCACAGACCAGAGCTCTCTCCCCGTGTGTTTCTGATGAGCAGCTGTATAAGCATAAGTTCGGACGGACGTCCACCGAAAATGTTCCCACAACATACCAGCTGTCAACCTGCACCATCGGGTCATTATTCCCATTTTATCGCATGTCCGTTTTGCTACCTCTGATGCTCTGTGTGCGGTTGTTTGTATCTAGCAAAGGCGGCGCTCTGTGCTACCGCCATTGGTTACAGCGCTGGTCACATCATCAGTGACATCACTGTAGACAGCCCTATTGTTGAGCAGAGAAAGTTGGCTTGGATTGACCCCACCGCCAGCACTGTGAGATAAGGATCTTTAACAAGGCTGCCGCGCTTCCTGCCTTTAACAGTGCTCCAATTATAGAGCCAAACACTGATGGTCTGCCTCTGATAAGGTAACAGACATCCCGTAACAGTGTTCACTCATACATGTTGTGATTCACACAAAACAGCACGAGTGCCAAAGTGAACCCACTCACTTAAAGTCACATTACAATTCCTATGATTACATTCTCTTTTTTTTTGACTTTTTCTCCATTCCAGTTCTCACATACACGCATGCTCCAACACACACTGCAATCTTTATTTCTCTGTATACTGAGGCACTGTTAAATGACAACAGCATGCCTTTATAAAAATTTTAAAAAATCATTATAAACTCTTATAACCCGCAGGTGGAAAATTATTGTGCAGCAAGTGATTTTTTTCAAAAGCACGATCCAATAAAGAATATGTTGCTCTGTGAGACTTCTCCATGAGTCTGTGCAATAATCAATGTAAAATATAAATAAAAAGAATGCTTTAATGAGTTACAAGCTGTGGATGTGCAGAGAGAAATTGTCACAAGTTGTCTGTACTAACAAAGGCTGGCTGTACTATTTGATGAAGAAGTCACATTGCGATTATTGTGGAAAACATTCAAATTGCAATATAGTAAATGTATGTACAGTCAGGTCCATAAGTATTTTAGCAGTGACAATTTTTGCAATTTTACCTTTGGTCACCACCACAATGGAGTTGAAATAAAACAATCAATATGTGCTTGTAGTGAAGACTTAACTTTAATTCAAATGGTTTTACAAAAATATCACATTAACATTTAGGAATTATAGCCACTTGTATACATAGTCCCTCCATTTTCAAAGCCCATAATCAATGAACAAAAGAAATATACCATATTTTCCGGACTATAAGTCGCACCAAAGTATAAGTCACATTTATTTAAAAAACTTATTTCACAAGAATTCAAGAAAAAACATTTTGTAACAATCTGGAAAGACTATTCAGTCAATCATACACTAGCCTACACAACATATAGGCTAAATATAATTAACGTTGTGTTTCTTGTTCCCACTGTACTGAAAACGTACCAAACCATGATTTTGTGTACCGTAACACTCCTATTTTTTGACATAAGTCGCTTCAGATTATAAGTCACAGGACCTCCCAAACTAGTACAAAAAATGTGACTTATAGTCCGGAAAATACAGGAAGCAGAAATTGACCATTACACATTTCCAATTATCATGGAAAGCGCAGTGTTTAAAAGATAGGTTAATTAAATGTGAGATGGGGACAGAAGTGCACCAAGCCGGCAGTAAGCTGTCTCTAGTGGAGCACGATCAAGAGGCGGCAGAGACTGTCTGCTTTTAACATGCTCCGTTCACGTGGGCAGCTGCTTTCCCTCTGCTCACACTTTGATTTCACTGCATTAAGATTTATGCAATTATTATCTCTCCGCCACACGTCCTTTTACAGGTGTGCAGTGGAGAGCATCATGCGTCACTGTGTGGTACGGAAACTGCTCTGCTGCAGACGGGAAGGCTCTGCAACGAGCAGTTAAGTCCACACAGAAGATCAGCAGCAGCAGTCTACCAACGACTGGAGACATCAGCAGATGCAGGAAGAGGGCTGCCAGTATCATGAGGACTTTTCCCACCCTGCTCATGGACCGTTTACCCCCCTCCCTTCAGAAAGAAGGCTGCACAGCATCAGGGTCAGAACAACCAGGCTGAGAAACAGCTTCTTCTGAGAAGGTGTCACACACTACAGATTCTTTTTCATGTGCAATAACACTGAATATTTATGCTCATATTTGTCAACACTCATTTGCACTTTTAAATTGCATTGCTTTTATTCTTGCTTCGCCATTTAATTTCATTGTACTTATCTGCTGTTTTTAGTGTTTCTGCTTGTTTCTTAGATTCTAGTGCTGCTTCATCGGGACGTCAGCACTTAGTTTCGTTCCCCCTCATGTTCCCTCATGTTTCGGAATGGCAATAAATCTTCTTGATCTTGATTATTACTTTAAAAACAAGAAATCTGTATTTTACACTATTATGCAAACTTTAAACTGCGGCACGGTGGCACAAGCAGTTAACATACTTGCCTCCCAACAAGAAAGTCCCCGGTTCAAAGCCACCCATGCCAAATTCTAAATGCACATCTGGAGTTATGTCATGAAGGGCACGGAGCGTAAAACTTGTGCCAAATTACCATGCAGAACCATATGGGTTTTGTTGTGGGGGCCTCGCACAAAAATGGGAGAAGCAAAAAGGAATTTGTTCAGGGTGGATTAGCGTTTAGCACTGTTCCAGGTTTGCTTCCGACCTGATCCTTTCTGTGTGGAGTTTGCATGTTCTCCCCATGTTTGTGTGGGTTCCCTCCGGGTGCTCTGACTTCACCCCCCACTTCCAAAGACATGCAGGTTAGGTGAAGTGCAAACTTTAAATTGACCCTAGGTGTGAGTGAGAGTGTGAATGTGTTTGTCTATGTGTGTCGGCCCTGCGATGGACTGGTGGCCTGTCCAAAGTGTACCCCTCCTCTCACCCAACGACTACTGGGATAGACTCCAGCCCTCCGTGACCCTTAATTGGACTAAGCGGGTATAAAAAGAATGAATGAATGAACGAATGTAAATTTTGCAATTAATCCGCGGTTCAAATGCATGCCGAACCATGAGAGTCGGCCCATATGGATCAACTATGATCCGTTACACCACTACTACTCCTTATGCATCTCCAGCACTCCCTTAAGATGCGCCACATACCCAAGCAACTGACCTTGACTTTGCTGATGATGTGATCTTTGCAAAACTCAACGGATGTCCCGTGCAGCACTTTAGAAGCAGAGTGTGGAATCAGAGTTCCAAAAAAGTACACTGCCAGCATAAATTGCGGGGCTATGTGTTAGTTTGTCCCCTTTCATAACTAGCAAAACATGCGAGTGTCAAGGTTACATAACCATATTTCAGCAAATTCTGACAAAATATTGCTTTTAGAAAATGCTGGACTTTTACAGTAAGTGCCCACTGAGCATGGGATGTCAATGGCACTGTGACGATCAATTTTAACAATGCAATCACTGCGAGACAGTGGCAATCAAACAGAAATATAATCTGGCACATAAATTCCTTCTGTGTACACAAACACGAGCATGATGAAACAGGAAACACTCAACTATATCCATCTTCTGTTGTTAAAGTGTGTGTGTCTGTAAGAGTGTGCTTTCAGCAAGCAAGGCATCCATAAAAGCCAGATTCAACATTTGCCATACTTTCTTCACCACTGTCAGGTGATCTTTATCTCACGCCCACACTAAAAACCAACACTCTGACCCCAGATGACATCATCCCCAGTGTTTGCTCTGCTTTTCAAAGGTGAATAGCTTCCATTGAGTTACACAGTAGCTTGTGTCTACACCTCCTGACTCAGAGAAGCTTTTTGACATGATCTCATGTCTGCGTAGCTCACGCTCACCGAGACAAAATAAACAGAGAAACAGAAAGTATTGCAGGTAAAACTTTCTGAAGGACTACAAGACCCATGTCTGTGTGTAGGCAAAACCAAAAAAAAAAAAAAAAAAAAAAAAAAGCAAAAAAACCAAACAAGT
>OMMV01009927.1:3026-14090 GCA_900302635.1 Chatrabus melanurus
CCAAAGCTTTTTTTTTTTTTTTTTTTAACGGGACTGCACATATGAGTGATCAACGCTGATCACTGAGTGATCTCCAAACCCCAACAAAAAGCAGAAGCTGCTCCCTTCCCCAGCTGTTGCATGCGCACATAGACAGTGGCATAAGCACAGTGAAAACGAACCGCTCAAACAAGTAAACTGAAATGAATTTAATTCAGTAAATTCACTCTATTCACATGTACACTCACTTGCCAATTTATTAGGTACACCAACATAAACCCAATGCAGAATACTACAACACCACTGCAATAAATCCTATGTTCTGTTTTTATTGAATTTGTTTAAGAGAGGTGTTGATTTATTTGAAGGTATTTTTTTGGAGGTTGTAATTTGCGGTGCTGTTGAACTGTACTGGTTACATTGAGAGGCGTGCGTAATGTTTAGCAGTACCCCAGCCCAAGTCTGTTGACAAGTGGCAGTGCCACAGGCGTGGGATTCCAAAAGCAGTACTATATGTCATTGGGGATAATGACATTGGCCTGTTGTTCATGGAAATATGTGTATTGAGTAAATTTTATATGCTGTGCATTTCTAAGTATAGAGTATTATTAAGTTACATGTAGCTTGCAATGAGCTTGTGTGTCAGTTTTTCATTTCCAAAGCCTAAGTCTGGAGGTCACCAAAGCCATTGCTACTTGTCCACATTTACATTATAAATACATATTGTAGTTTCTGTTGTTTTTTGTTTTTCTGTCCAGCTTTATCTGCATCTCCCTAATGCAAACGGTGTACCGTATATGTTGTGTGTCAGTCAACAGAGGCAGATTATGAGAGTGTTCCTGTTGAAGCCTATGGGCTCGCTATGCTGAAGGGGATGGGCTGGAAGCAAGGGGAAGGCATTGGGCACACCTTGAAACAGTGAGTAACAAGCAGAGGTATTGAAATTTAAAGCATCTTTTTTTTTAATGTTGCTGTTAATATTTATACAAGTATTTTCATTTTCTGTGTAAATCATTGACTGGGAAATATAAGGAGTGATAACAGGAGGATTTCTTCTTTTTCCAAAAAAGAACAGATATCGTAACTCTTATGATCAATTTAACAAATTACCCAAATGTTTTTAAAATGAAAGCATTTGCAGACCTGCTAATCTGTACGCATTTTTCGTACCAGGCATGCATTTTGACATCAAAGTACGATTTGTCACTCAAAATTACACAAAAAGACTTCCTTCAAGGTTGGCAGGTCTGCATTTGGCGCAAACTAAACCAACCTCAACACTCCTACACCCCACGCACGACCATCTATTTGCCTGTTGATTGAGTGATCTCATTACACATTTGTTTTAGAGATGTGAAGCCAATCGAACATGAGCTCCGTCCAAAAGGTTTGGGTCTTGGAGCGGACCGTTCGGCAATCAAGGACCTGGAACCTAATCGTCACCGGCGCCCCCCTAAGCCAGGCGAGGAGCAGGTAAAGGAAGAGGAACTAGTGATGGGTCCTGGAGGCTGCGTGCTGGTCGAGTCTGGAGCACATAAAGATCTGTATGGCAAGGTACACTTAAAAGGATTTTCATGTGTTTTAGTTCAGCTGTTAATCTTTTTTTTATTTTTTATCACAGTTATCTGCAGACATGGAAGACAGTTAATCCACAACTATCTACCATTCTAACAACCTGTTCTAACTTTAATTCATGTGCTGCAGATAGAAGGCACTGATCCAGACAATGCTCGCGTGATGGTGAAGCTGGCTATTGGCGGAAAGACTGTGACAGTCAGCCAGTATGCTATTAAACTGGTCGAGCGCAAGGAATATGACAAGAACAGCAAAGACCTCAGTAAGTACCTCTGTAGAAATGGAAAGCAGATTTGGCAACATCTATGGAAAAATATATGGATGCTAATCCATTTTAATTCTATTCAAATGTCATCAAATGCAAAAAAAAAAAAAAAAAAATTCTGTATGCCAGGTTTCCTGTTAAATAAGTCTCACATTTAAGCTGAACCATTGGGACCGCTTCAGAAGCCGGCTGTTTATCTCTGGTCCTCCATCAATATGAAACCCCTGAACAGCTGTAGCCTGTATTGTTGGAGCTCTGAAATGCTGCTGGACAAACTACAAGACTGCTGTGATGGTTTTATGCGTTCTGGTGTTTGTCACGTTTTGCTAAAGGCCACAGTGATAGGTGGAGCAGGTAGCTCAGCGCGTTCAGGAATTGTGCTACCAGTATGCAGACCTGGGTTCTGATCACGCTACCCGTCTGTGTCCTTGGACAAGACACTTCATCTGCATTGTCCCAGTCCACCCAGCTGTAAATGGCCTTGGCTGGGGAAGTAACCTGCATCAGGCTGGCTTCCCGTCCAGCGGGAGTTTAAGACTCATCCGTTTCACGCCACGGAATCGGGATAAGCACCGACACCAATGGGCCTGAGGGCTTATATAGAGAAGGTCATTGTACATACATACAAAGAAATTTGTCCTCTGCATTTAACCCATCCTAATTATAGTTAGACACAATCCGACCATTAGGAGCAGTGGGCAGCCACAATCCGGCGTCTGGGCACTAACTTCAGATGTAGACATGCTGCCTTGGTCAAGGGCAGACCCTAATGTGCATGTTTTGATGTTCTTCCCACATAGACACGGGAAGAACATGCAAACTCCACACAGAAAGGAACTGGGCATGGCTGGGAATCAAACCCCAGACCTTCTTGCTGTGAGGCAAGAGTACTAACCACTCATCCACCGTGCCGCCCTATAGGGCTTACATCTTCATCCTAGTAATGCTTTTTTTTTTTTTTTACATTGACCAGGTCGCCTCAGTAAAGCTTATAAAGAGAAGGAAAAGGAGCAACAGAGACGGGAGAAGGAGAAGAGTAACAGCGATGAAAAGGTTAAACACAAGTCTTCAGAAAGAGACGGAGGAAAAGAAGACAGGAAGCGGAAACACCGAGAATCCAGCCAAGATAGGTACTTTTCCATTACGTGTATAATAAATGACTGGGTATCTCAGATTTTATGACCGACACCAATTATGTTGTTTTTGCTACAGTTTTGCGTATTCGAATTTGTCAAACTATTCTTTTATGAAGCGTGGTGGAAAATTGTGGTTGTAGGAAAGAGAAAAATCCATTCAATTATGGCAGCAATCCAGATCCTGGTGCTCATTTTCACTTTTTTTTTTTTTTTGAGATGGGATGTTTGTGACCATTTTTGATGTACATGCCTTGATTTTTAGCAACTGGAGGGCAAAATTATTGCACTGCCGACTGGTGGATTAGTCCTCGAATTACCTTATACATTTGTAAAACCAAATATTGTTAAACTATAGAAACAGACGTCTTATGTACACTTCGATAATTACACGATAAAAGAGATTAAAGAATGGTTTGTGTTTCCTGTGCAGAGAAAAACCGCCTGTTAAAGACTCGAGACGACTACCTGCTGCCCCCTCCTGGCTTCAGAGGGATTTGAAAGTACGCTTCATTGACAAAGCTTTCAAAGGAGGCAGATATTATAACTCAAAGGTACTGACATCCCTTCAGTGTCGCGTGATTATCCAGAACATCTTTTCACACTCTACTTATTTAAGCTCCCTGTGCATCATCCCAGTGCTTATTAACAGTAATTTACTGCAAAGCAGCAAAACTCGGACTGTATTTGCTGGTGTCTGAGGTAGTTATTTCCTCAGAATGTAGATATTAGTGTTTAGATTATTTTTTTTAATTGATCATTTTTTTCCTGATGTGTGAATGGACAAAAATAAGACTATTGATAACAGAAGACGATAGTAATATTGTGCCACACCTTTAAATGCATAGTTTAAATCATGTTTTTAGTTTGTTTATAATATTTGCAAATAAATGTGTCCCATCTGGTTTTTAGATGCGTGTGGAGGACGTCCTGACGGCTAGTAGCTGTGTGTGTCGAACTGAGGAGGGAAGACTGCTGGATGGTGAGTCATCTTTACGCTCTCTCTGCTAGGTTTTTAAAAAATTTTTATGAGACCTTTTGTTGTTTTGCGAGTCATTATAAAAAAAAAATTTAAAAAAAAGTAGTGTGAAGAAAATGTGCCACAAGTATTTCTCTTAAAATTTGTCCCCGTTTTCTCAGATGTGAAGCAGGATATGCTGGAAACCATTGTGCCAAAGACTGAATATGACATCATAATGGTTGTACTGGGTGAACACAGGGGACAGGTGAGGCAAACCGCTCGACCCATCATCGTTGATTTGAGTGGGATAGCTAAGTGTTACCTCACTGTGTCTGTGTGTTTAGGTGGGCCGTATTCTCCAGCGGGACAAGAACCAGTGCAAAGCGATGGTCCAGCTGGACCGGCAGGAGGAGAAAGTCTTCACACTGGACTACGACTCTATTTGTCACTATGTGGGAGCCAGAGACCAGTGATTTGTGATATTTATTCTGCTATTGTGTCCCTTTCCATCCCATCTGACTCTTGTGGGTTTTTTTGTAACGTACTTCTTAACATCAGTGTTTTACGGCAGTGATTTTGTAATAAAAATCGAAGACTTATGAATTTCATTTGTACAGATCTTATTACAAGATCGAACATTTCATAAAAGAAATGCAGTTATTGGCTTTCACAGTAATCTTTAAATTTATTAGTCAATGTGTCAAATGGTGGTCGTCATAACTACAAGAAGATCATTGATTAAGTCATAAAAACATATTTACAGCTGTTCTAAATGCTTTTTAGGAGGAACATGAAAGCAGCGGTGTGACAGAAGCTCAGTCCTCCACTTCTTACAGTTACACATTTAGATAAGGACAACTCGGTTGGTTTCAGTCTGTGACTGCAGACTTAACGATGTGAGCAAAAGGAAGACATGCCGCTGAATGGGTGTTTGTCCGTGGACTCTCTTCCTACTCCTTGGGCGGTTGGTTGGCCGCGTTAGCGCGAAGCACAGCTCCTGGACTGGGATACGGACGCTGCTGGAACAGAGGCCCCGCCGCCGTGGTATCTGCACCCGTCTTCGCTTCATTACGCTTGGGCAGCCCACTGGACCATTTGCCCCTATAATTAATAAAAAGAAATTACATTTTCAAACATGCTTTTGAGTTTACATTATGCTGCCTCAAAAGAAGGGGGGGGGATAGGCCTGCTTAGTAATACCTCGGAGCGTCAGAGTATGCACTTGGATCCATGGGGTCCACTTCATCATCTTTTCTCCCTGGGGGGGGGCACATGCATAAATACGTGATGTACCCACTCAGTCATATTCAGTGTTAGTTTGTTTAAACTTTGAAAAATGTTTTAGTATGATGTAAACATTTACCTCTTTTGCTCTTGCTGTATGGCGCACTGTCTTCTCTCCTCTGCTTTCGTCTGTCTCTCTCCCTCCCCTCGTCTCTCTCTCTGTCCCGGTCTCTGTCTCGCTCCCTTTCCCGATCCCTATCCCGTTCTCTGTCTGGCTTCTCAAACTGCCTCTCACCTTTGTCTTCTCCATCAGCTTAAAAATATTTTTAAAAAGTCACAACACAAACCACTGTAGGTATTTTTGAAAAGCTAAATTCTGAGACTACATAAATAATTAGAATCAGATTGGAGTCATGTCTGAATGTATACAATATGTTTATGACGGTAGTCGTGACCATAATTGGTCACATTAAAAAACAAATAAAGTTTTCCACTGTCTTACCCTTTAATTTCTTGGCAGCTTTGGTTATCACTGCAGATGGGTCATTTGGTGAGAGCCAGGCCACCAAATCTGTCTCCACATTCCAGTAATAAGGAAGACCACTGTGATTTGAAGGGGACATAACTCTAATAATCTGTAAACTCTAATTTAACACATTAAAATAATGCACACATGCAGAGCGGATGAAGCAGCATTTACAGAATAATCACCCCTCCTGTTTTTTTGGGGTTTTTTTAACATATGGGTTGATGCATAAAGTGCACAAAAGACCAGCTTAGTTAACAAGTAACCATTTACGATGACTGTCTTAAAGGTTTGGAAAATGGGTGTTGCGGTCATAATTACCTCCAGCATGGAATTGATCTTTTTACCTCAGTTTGTTAGAAAACCTTTTATTTAAATAATTTTGGTGATGCAGAGTTTATTACTTTAACATTGTGAGATTCACTTTATTTTTAAATATTCTAAAATTCTTAAGTTCCAAAGCCGTATTTCGTAATAATCTGTAAACTCTAATTTAACACATTAAAATAATGCACACATGCAGAGCGGATGAAATGGCAGTTAGAGAATAATTACCCCTCCTGTTTTTTTTTTTTGCATAAGGGTTGATACATAAAGTGCACAAAAGGCCAGCTTACTTTATTTTGGTGATGCTGAGTTTATTACTTTAACATTGAGATTTATTTAAAAAATTTTGTTAAATGCATTTTTTATTTTATTTTGGTGATGCAGCGTTTATTACTTTAACAATGAGAGATTTATTTTAAAATTTTGTTAAATGTATTTTTTATTTTGGTGATGCAGCGTTTATTTAACAATGTGAGATTTATTTTTAAATTTTGTTAAATGTTTTTATTTCATTCTGATGCAGAGTTTATTACTCTAACATTGTGAACTACAACATTTTCAACGATCTTCAACAACTCAAAAGTGCACATCTGGGTTAAAATTTGCCATATCTCCAGAAAAAGATTTTAATCAAGAAAATAATCATCAGTTGCAGCCCTAACACCTAAAGGAATCCCAGAACAAACATCTTTAAGGTATTTTAAAAAGTTTGTTACGCATAAAGACCAACTTTCAGAAATTAAATACACTTACCACGTAGGGTCAAACACTTTGTACCAGTTTGGGGGCAAATTCTCTTGTCTGGTGGCTTCATAATCAACGTGGTTGTCGTCATAATCTTCAGCAATAATTTCCTCATCTATTTCTGGATGTAATTTACCACAGGAAAGAAATGACATCACACAGGTTTGTACAACACATAAATATATACATATGTATTAGTTTCAGGATATTATGGCAAAACAGGTTCAGCTACCTTGCTCTGATGGTTTAACAATTCCTCTCTTGGCCAGTCGGGCCAGCAGTGTTGGCGGCAGAGGCATTCTGCAACACGGTGTAAACAAAACTTATTTATAGCACTTTTCCAAACGGATGCTAATGAGTTCTCCACGAAAGTAAATAATTCCTAAAATGAAAACATAAAATTGTAAGATCAACAAAATTCTTAAAAAAAAAAAAAAAAAAAATAAGTTCTTAAGAGTCTTTGTAAAGTTCTGAGGGTCTGTGAGACATTTCAAAGTTAAGGCACAACAACAGCAGCAAACATTAAAAGTCTTTAGTTGTCTTTAGTTTTTTAGCCATGAGTACTGGTGTAATGATCTGTGCAGTTTTCAGTAAAAGCTTCTCTGCAAAGTTCAGGTCCACTCTGAGCTGATGGGAAGATTTGTTGAAGCAGGTGAACAAGGTTTTTCAAATCTTTAGGCTGAAGGAAGAGTTTGTGGGACCAAGTTACATAGTTTTTTACATTTTATTTTTGAGCAGGCAGAGCAATTAAATCTGGGAGACTAACCACCGATAGCTGGAGCAACTCTGCAACTAACTTATTTTTAGTACATGTTAATCTTATGATTATTCTTATGATAAATGGATGAGTCTATTAACCTCAGTAGATAGTACTAAATAAATAAATGCAGATTCTCTGAGCGCAAGAAGACATCTGCAGTTGACTTGTTTTGGTTGGTCAATAACCAAACACCCAAAGATATTCAATTTACAATTAAATAAACTGACAATCGCAATAAATTCTCATATCTGACAAATTGGAAACAGTCAGGATTAACATTTTACCAAGACTTAATCAAGTATGAAAATCAGCCATGATTATTGTCTTGTAAACTGTCTTAACACGCTATCTGTGTTATGGTACATACGAGTTGTCGACTTGTAAATTACACAAGAACACCACCTCTGGTTGTAAGTTTGAGTAGAAAACTCGGATAACTTTGATACAGGAGTTCCTGAGATCTTCAACCTTTCAGTGTGGTGGAGACGAGGGCATGTCACGAATGGTATGTAATTCTGTATTTTTAACAGTGAAGATTTAAATTGTTAGCTGTTGCTTGGGTACATCAGTTTAACCTGCACACTACTACACATCTCTGTATACACTCACCCTGATATGAAACTATAATATTTATTATTCTGTCCATAGCATAGAACTGCCTACTTGATTTCTTAATGATTGATGTGAATGAAGTCCAAGACATATTCAGTGACTTGGAAATGTTCGTGCATTCATCTTGTTTAAAGAAAACTGGCTGTAAAAGTCATGATTTCCTTGTGTTATAATAAAGGGTGCCTTTACAACCCATCATTTTGGCTTTGATATTTTTATTTTATTTATGTCAAGTTGTAGAGATTTGGTTACAGGTTGGTTTCAAAGAGGATAACTTTAGAAATTTTAATATAGAGAAGACTAATTTTTTTTCTTTCCAAAATGCCGTGAAGAATTTAAAATGTGTAAAAGCCGAAGCATGGAACAAAGAGGACCATGTGCACAGAAAACCAGAAGGGAACAAGAAGCGAGCCTTGAGGTACACCCCAAATATTTCATTCATTCACACTACAACAACACGTCGGAGAAAAAAATTTTTTTGATGGGAAATAATGATAATTACACACTCGTTCAAATACTAAAAACAAAACAAAAAACTACATGCTTTTTTGCTACATTGTAACTTTAAAAAGAACGCCCCAAAAACCGTTTTGTATTTTTGCAATATTCAAGTATTTGCTTGCTTTCTATCCTCAGACGGTAAAAAATAAGGTTGACGTTGCTCTCCTGAGGTTGGAAAAAATATCGAACATTAAACGTGAAACCAGTACGAGGGAGAAATAATCACAAACTCCACTCCTGTGCACCTCAGAAAACAAAAACTGGCAAACTGCGCCGCATATTAAATAATGTCATTTTCTTAAAAAGTGAACGAAATGAAATTCTTTCATATTTACCTACTTTAATAATATAATCACCCCTTTCGTTCGCTGCTAGCAGACAACACCGCTTTCCCAAATCATCACACGTCGCGCGCAGTGATGACGTCACGGAGTTTGAATGACGGCAGAGGGAAAGAAGGAAAAAAAAGAAAGAAAGAGAAGCCTTTAGTTGTTGTCATTCTACATACATGCATTAAACAACGGAATTAGCTGTCTGTGCTTAAATCATCCCAATATTATTAAGTAAATGTAGTCCAAAATTACTGTCAGAAGTGGGATTCGAACCCACGCCTCTATTCAGAGACCAGAAATCCCGTTCGGACGGAAGGTTTCACCTTGAGTCTGGCGCCTTAGACCACTCGGCCATCCTGACAGACACGTGGATAGCACTATGGCACCATCAAAGTGAACGGAATCCAGAAGGTGATGTCATAAAGGTGCAAACATTGAACTGTATTAAAGATAGATAGACTTTATTAATCCCACAATGGGGAAATTCAGTATTACAACAGCTCCACATACAGGACAATATTAATAAGACATAGAAGGTGTGAACCGCAGGTGCAAACACACGAGGAAGCTGAACTAACAATTTTTCTGAACTGGATAATAGCGCCTGTGGGCGTGAAGTCAGTCGGGACTATGGCAATCTCACATTTGACCTTAATGACCTTGACCTTCACCCAAATGATTGACCTCTGACTGACCTTTCCAGCGCATTTGGTTCAAATTAGGTTGAAAATCAAATTCCTTCACCTTTGCCAAAATGAATTCTTTAAGGGCAATTTCATGGTCAACTTTCATTGACATACCAAGTTTGGTAGAAATCAGGAAAAGGACCTGTGAGGAGCAGACCAACAAACAGAGAGGCAGATATGACCTTGGCCCCAATGATTGACCGTTGGCAAATTTGACCTCACCTATACAATTCCACAATCCACCTCCATATGTGTGCCGAGTTTGACCCCATTGATTGACCTTTGGTAAATTTGATCTCCTCTGGGCAATTTGAGAACCCACCTGAGGTTCCAAATGTGTGGACAGTGGAATGAAAAAGTAAATTTTTGACCTTTGCCGAGACAAACCCTTTAAGGGCAATTCTGGTGTTGACCTTCATCCACATATCAAGTTTGGTGGAAATCGGGCCAAGGACCTGGGAGGAATAGGGGAACAAACAGACAGACAGACAGAAAAACTTAGCTCAGATTACAGTATGATATTGGACGGCATGATGTGGACGGACAGGATGGTTATAAAAACAAGAAAAATGGGGACAGGAGGACATGCATTTAATTGGGTGAAGGGGTTCTTAGATGGGAGCTGAATTAGAGTAGGGTGGGATGGAACAAATCAGGTAGCTAGCTAATGGAATTCCGCAAGGTAGTGCGATGAGTCCAGTACTATTCTCACTACTGATTAATGACATCTTTGCGCTCAGTTTCATGGAAAAGGGGACGGAATGTGCAATGAATTTTTATGAAAATGGAAGACACAATTAAAACAATAGAATGAACAGCGTCAGAGGAGCGATGCATAACCTGTGCGTGCACATAACGAATGTGGTTTTTGGACTACAGTGAGATCATTGCGGGATGTCCCATGTAATGGACAGACCACCTAGCGGTACTCCACTGAGGGCCTGACCCTGTGTCTGTCTGTCTGTCTGTTATGATGTCCCACCAAGTGATCTTTCGGTACTTGGGTCATATCTCAGCAACCACTTAAGATAGAGACTTGATGTTTGGCTCTTATGAAGGGTCTTTGGAAGGGCTTTTATGCCATGCTGACATGGTTGCTAGGGTAAACAATAGTTGCTGGGGAAACATTCTTTTTTGAATATCTCAGGAACTACTTATGATAGAGAGTTGATGTTTGGTTCATATGAAAGGCTTTTGGAAGGTCTTCCAGGTAATGTTGATTTGGTTGCTAGGGTAAACAATGGTTGCTGGGGAAACATTCTTTTTTGAATATCTCAGGCATTACTTATGATAGGCACTTGATGTTTAGTTCATATGAAAGTTATTGTATATTGACTAAGTAATAAAGAAAATGATTGTTTTGTTTCTGTGAACAAAAGGTTGATTTGTGTTTCTTCCACCCTGGGACATCCTACCTGCGGTGCTTTACACACTGCTTC
>OMMV01009941.1:5576-17096 GCA_900302635.1 Chatrabus melanurus
GCTGTTCAGTGTGTGGAGTATCTTTTATTTCCATAACTGGCAGGAACAACTCTTCAGTCATTGTTATGGATCAGGGGCAAGTTCCAGCAGATCTCGGGTCTCATTTATAAAACGGTGCGTAGGACTCATACTAATGCGCATAAAATGTGCATAAAAGCCTAAAATGGTGTGCGCTTAAAAAAATATTAAAAATGTAGTTTGATTTAAGCTCTGAGTCGGTTCATATGTTCTACAGTTGAAATATCTTTATGGAATAATTATGGCTCATTATCACAAATGAAACTGATTTTTTTTTTTTTTTTTTTGTGTAAAAATGATGTAGATTTATATGTGACGTGTGTCAAGTGAAATTAAATGTACGCGTTATGACTCACGAGCACAAGGCATCATTAAATGTGTAATGATGCCACTCGCAGTTTTCCTACAATCTGGCTTCAGTTCACCATCTCCACCTGTGCCGCCAATTTTCTCCAAAACGTTCATACGCGTGGGGCAGAGTTTCCTTACAGACGGCACATTCTGCCGTCAGGTTTGTTTCTATAGATCGCAACGTTTGCGTGGGAAAGTGACGTACGCCTCTTTCAGGTTTCCGTTTTGTGCGTACGTGACCCCTGGTCATGTGCAGTGAAGTCGTGTTACTTTAGAAGAAAATATGTATATACAGCTTGGCGAAAAATTTAATGCGTAGCAGTTTATTTTTTTTCTTGTTTGGTCCATTCTGGGAAGTCGGTAACATAAAAGCAAAATGAAGCTGGCTGAAAGAAAGTGGACACCATATAAAGTTAAAGCTACAGTGTGTAGGATTTGAACAGAAATGGAATATAGCATTCATAACCATCTGTTCATTAGTGTATAATTACTTGCATCAATGAATTGACGTGTTTTCATGAGCTTAGAATGAGCCCGTCATATCCACATGGGAGTGGGCCCCCTCATGGATGCCGCCATGTTGATACAGTAGCCCATAAGGAGCATATTTACGCCACATTTTGCAGTGCGGCCAGAAGACTGAAGAAATAAGAAGAGGAGTCGGTGGTTGCTCCCCTGTACACCGTCTACCTGTTGCTAGTGCAGGCTAACAAGTTTGAGAACCCCTGTTTTTGTGAAATGGGGGGTCATACATGTTGCTGATCACAAGAGAAGGCAAGGGAGCATGAATCCGTGTTGCCAAAGAAGCAAAAAAAAAACATAAAGGGAAACAAAATTGTGGCTATGCAATGTGTAACCTCACCACTAGATGACACTAAATCCTACACACTGTAGCTTTAAATGACAAAACATCAGTAAATAAGTGCTTTGATCACAGTTGGTATTTACAACATGTAAAGGCAGAATTTTCTTTCAGGTGACAGATTAAATACGGGGGGAAAAGTTGAGAAAAGTGAACACTTGTTACACGGGATCCAAAACGTGTGGCGATGATGTCATTAACATTCTGTATTTAGTTTTTATTAATGATTTGTGTTATGCAAAACAAATGACTGCTGTTTCTGTTGAACCTAGTTTGCCTGCAAACAAATATTTCACTGTCCAGTCATTCATACGGTGTTTGTGTCATGATTCATGTGTCAAAAGACACAAGGAAATTGAATGGAAAGCTCAGGTAATCCTCTTTACCTGAGCAGATTTTTAACAATATGAGTCACTGTCTCTGACCTCTCTCTATTTTTAGAAGCCGTGACGTCAAAACGTCATATGATTAATGGAAGCTCTATGCTTTCATTCTGTCTCTGTGACATATAACAGGTTGACTCCTGAATAATGTGACTTGAGAATATTGAGGTCTTACTCGAGTCTGGTTTCAGTCGTGGGGAAAACCAGTTTGGTGACGAGAGATAAGAATGTGACGCTACAGACCGAGAGGCCCTGAAGATGTTTACACCCGTGTGGCACAGTGTTGTATACGCAAATACTTGTTTAATTTTTATTTTTTATTGTGTCACCATCAGGAGGAATCTAAACAAACAGGATAATATAAATGTGACTGCACCTCTAAGTAAACTTGTCATGAGTATTATGGCAGCGGTAATTCAAAATACGTAATAACCGCCCATGAAAATGGTACTTGTATTGGAAAAGTGATAATTGTTCAGCTACAGAGCATCAGCAACAAAGGGATTAAGCTGCAGGAGTGGTTAGACCCATTTTGGTGGACGTCTTGGTATGTTTTGAGGCGACACTGTGTTCTATTGTGCGGTATGGGCAATGGGGGGGAAAAGCATGACACTTCTAATAACTATTTAATCTAACATTTGGCTACATAATTTGTTGAAGCACATTGAAAGTCAAACATGAATCTGATTGTGTCCTCTCTTCCCCCACAGTGAAAATGGACCTCAGATCACATATGTTCGAGACTTCAAAGCCAAAGTACAGTACTTCAGATTCTGGTGCCAGGTAGGAGCCATATCACAGTACATGACAGATTAACTGGCTAATAAGTGAACTCTTATTACTTTGGTGCTTATTACAGTAAAGCTTTTTTCCCTAAATATACATTACCTGTTGCAAAAAGTCCCATAAGCATCATTGATCTTCTCATTTCTATACCCTATTCATAAGGAGTAATGTTCAGTTGTTGGGTGTTCCGTGAAGTGGTATCACCCATCATCACGATTTCTGCTGCAGGTGATTTCACCGACTGGCATCCCTTTACTTCACAGAGAAAGAGCTGTTAGTAAAAGTGTTGGCTTTAGATTTTGGTTACCATATTTTCCAGACTATATGTTGCACCGGGATATTTGTCGCAGCTTTCCAAAAATGCATCATGAAGAGGAAAAAAAACATGTATAAGTTGCATTGGTCTATAGGTCACATTTATTTTTGAAACATGGTGCTACTGCTTCATGCAACAAGAAGCAAAGTTCATTTAATTGGTGCATTAATTATTTATAACGCAAGTGAGCAGAAGCTAACGGGCTAATTAACGTTATTGTACGAGGCACTAAGAACTCAAGAGTAAACTGCTTCTTATCGCCACTGAACAGATGTTTTGTGCACATTTACCTCACTAAATGTAATTAAGCATTTTGAAACTCCTATACATTTTGAAGCCATTCTAGTTAGCTTTACCTTAGCCGAGCTGTCCTCCTCGTTGCGGTTCTGGCTGTCCCATAAAGTGCAAAGAAGTCAAGGGCCGAGTACAGTATGAATGTTATTCCCCGTCTTTATTCAAGAGCGTGGCCTTTCATCTTGAGAGCTTGAGTTATTAATTTCACTTGTTCGCTAATACCCAGCACGTCCTCCTTGTTCACATGATCTTCTTGTTTTACAGCAGTTGGCATCCAGCTTCAAGGTGCATTACTGCTCCTGAGTGTGGATCAGACAGTACCTCATTCAGATCAGTATATAGGAGCAGCTTGTCTAGCATGTAGATGGTGCCATCTTGTGGCTGTAGGAGATAATTCAGTATCTTTTGATATGTCGTTTTGAAATATTAGTTGCAGGACCAGCCAAACAAGTAAGAAAAACAAACAAAACAACAAAAAAAAGAACATGACTTATAGTCGGGAAAATATGGTACATTTAAAAAAAGTAGAATTTAATGCTCCTTTTGGCGCATGGTTGCCACTTTCTTTGATACTGATGAACAATACTTCTGATCAGTCAGCAGCTTAATATGAATGCACACTATTTACAACACCTTTAGAAAAGCCACATAATTTGTACATTCTTTATTACTCAGTAGCAGACTCCAGCAATTGAAACTATCAAGTTCTTAGTATCACATTTCACTAGTATCACTTACAGTTTCACAAAGATGAACTTTGACTCTCCGAAAATTTGTTCCAATATTTATGGATATCGTTGTAAAACTTCTGCAGAAAGACACTTGTAGCAATGATGTGTGTATTGTAATATTTATTTAGATTAGTGGATGTTAATCGCTGTCCAGATGAGCAGGAATTACACAAATGAACAACTGAACTCTGTTTCTCACTTTTTTTTCCTTTTTTTTTTTTTTTGTGTAGCAACTGTCAATGCCTCAACACATCAAGATCACCGTAACCAGGAAAACCTTGTTTGAGGATTCCTTCCAGCAGGTACTGAACTCAGTGATTTTTAGTGGGACCTAGGACAGGTACACTGACTGACACTGTCCACACACAGGGACCCCGTTCAACCTTTCTAGGAATTGGCATATCATAAATTGCTTCTGCCCAAGAATTTAGTGTTTTTGTTTGTTTGTTTGTTTGAGGCCAGGTTCCACCGAGCTTTGTGAAAATTTATTTTGATTAGTTTTTGACTCCAGATTGAATTTCTCTCTATTTCAGATAATGAGCTTCAATGCTCAGGACCTGCGCAGGAGACTATGGATCATCTTTCCTGGAGAAGAAGGTCTCGACTACGGAGGCGTCGCCAGGCAAGTATAAAAATGACTGGGTGTTGGGTAGGGTTGTAGAGACAAGTGTCTTGGGAGCCTTTGCAGGGAAGGAAACATTTATTGACTTTGTGCGCGATGCTTTGATCGTTGTGGAATCAATAGATGCCCTGATTGCAGCATTTGAGAAGCTGAGTGAGGAGTCAGAGTGTCTGGGTTGGTGATTGTCTGTGATTAAGACTCAGATCCAGGCTTCTAATGACTTCTTGAACTCCATCCAACCACCAGAAGTATATCTGTGTGCAGTGAAATTGTCAAACATCACTTTATGTCTGCAGTGACGTACATGTTTCTGGGTCCTCTGCCTTTGAGGTTGAGAGACGCCTGGTAAGTGCTCATGGAGTCGTGAGGTTGCTGGACTGAGGTGTTTGAAGATGCCAATACCTTTGCAGAAACGCGACGCTCCAAATCTTTGGCGCCCCGGTGCTTCATGTCTTAGTGTATGGTTGTGAGACTTGGATGCTAACCAGCGACCGAAGCGACGACCGATCCTCTTTGGAGGATTGTTGAGTCCTGTTGAGATGACTTTGTGTCAAACAGGCTACTTGGGGAGACTCTGATGAAGAGTATCACTTGCATTGTGAGGGAGCGTCGGCTACGGCGTGTTGATGACCCCAGCAACTGGAAGAGGCCAAGAGGACTCCTACATTTCACCTGGCTGCTACAGATAGATGGCTGCTGTCTGAGTGGTTGCCATCCAGGAATCAGGGCGGTTCCATAGTGTGGTGGACGCGGTGATGCGCCACCAGCGCATGCTCCCTTACCTGACCTGTGCATGGGGCTGTTTAAGTAAATGTCTTGGCTCATGAGTGGCCGATACCGTCTGCTGAATTCAGGCTTGTCCTGGACACATTAATGAAATCTGTATTTCCGTTAGCAGTTTGTCTAAACGCTTTACACTTCATGGATTAATGTTTAAATCACACTTGCATCGACTGTTACTTCCAAAATGGCGTGGGAATGAATCAATGAATCTGTGGGAGGATGACTTTAGTTCTGACTTGCTTGTACCACTTCATTGTAATTCTGTCACATGTCCAATGTCTTCCTGTAGTGTAGCCACTGTATGTGCTGGTTTTCCCCTCATTGCTGTGGTTTCCTGTGCTTCAGGGAGTGGTTTTTCTTGTTGTCCCATGAGGTTTTAAACCCCATGTACTGCCTGTTTGAATACGCTGGGAAAGATAACTACTGTCTCCAGATTAATCCTGCCTCCTACATCAACCCCGACCACCTCAAGTACTTCAAGTTCATTGGTCGCTTCATCGCCATGGTTAGTCATTTGTACAGCACTTTTTTATTTTTATTTTTAAAACCTGTGCAGACAAGGTGATTTTTCCACCTAGCATCTTGAAAAAACATCCAAATTTAAACTACTTCTTGTTTTAGCTTAAAAAAGAAAATCAGGAGCAGAAACAAAATGTGCAGAGTTTACATTTTCACTTCTCGATTCCTGTGCGTTACCCAGTCGTAATGCCTCGTGCTTGAGTTCTTTTGCACCGTTTGATATTTCTGACTTTCCAAATGTCTTTCTCTACCTCAGGCTCTTTTCCACGGCAAATTCATCGACACGGGCTTTTCTCTGCCCTTTTACAAGAGAATTCTCAACAAGCCGTGGGCGCTCAAAGATCTCGAATCAATAGACCCCGAATTTTACAACTCCCTCATCTGGATCAAGTGAGTGCACGCAGTCACGTGGAAGGCACTTTGAAGTTGTAGCAATTATACATTTCCAAAAAGGACAGCAGCAGTAGTAATAGTAGTAAAAATGCAAACTTGTAATACTCGCTTTGCCCTACCCTGGTACCGCATTTTATAATACGTTCATAAATGAGGTAGTAAGAGAAAAATACTTTTAGCTGCTGCAGCCTCCTACAGCGTACTGGTTGTGAGACTGGGTCGGTTGTTGATGCATGTGAGGGCGTTGGTGGTATTCTTATTATTATTGGGCGAGCCCTTACTCATGTGTTGTATGGGAATTTGTTTCTATGCATGTTTGTTTGTTTGCACGTTCAACACGTACCGCACATCCGCAAACGCTGCTGCGCTCGCTGCAAGACGCACACCGGCAGCCTCACGTTTGTGTGACCGAGCCGGTCACCACGCACTTTGTCAGTGCTTGCACTACCGTTTTTCAATCAAGCACACCAGAAATGAGCGCTATTAGTATTATTTTGTGTTGCTTACGATGCGGGCTACTCTCGTTATGTCCGCCAGCATTAGCATGCTAAAGACATTCATATGTTTATGGGGACATTCTGTGTTGTTGCAGCATTTCTTACTGTAGGTGGCAAGGCTTAAAAAAAAGATTTAAAAAAAGAGTGCGGGTGTGTTTGCGGTACACAGTAGATTCTGTACCTCCGTTTAGTCCGGGTATCCTTTCTGATTGACACGACGCGACCTCATCCTGCCGAGTTTTAGCGAGGGGTCCAAACAGGTGAAAGTGACACATTTGGCTGTTAAAACTGCTCAGCTGTTAACCGTCCGCTTTGCGTTTTCAGGGATAACAACATCGAGGAGTGTGAGCTAGAGATGTTCTTCTCAGTGGACAAAGACATCCTGGGGGAAATCACCACCCACGAACTGAAGCCCGGAGGTGGAGACCTCCAAGTTACTGAGGAGAACAAGGAGGAGTACATCAGGTAATGGAGCTGATTCGCCACGGGCAGAATTATTAAAAAAAACAAAAAAAAAAACCTGAAACAAATGAGTCTGAATCATGAAGATTAAACCACACAAATGGAACAATATGAAAATCATTTGTGTAATTTTAACATTTTAAAAATAAATGCTTTTAGTGTTTTAATTTATCATCTGAGGGGAAAAAACATTGCTGTAATGTTATACTAATGCGATCGTAAACTAAAGGTTTTTTTTTTTAGACATCATAGTTCACATAGAGGATTATGTCTGTGTATTTTGGCTGATTTCTGATTTATTTTTTAAAAAAAAGGGGAAAAAAAATCGAGCTGAATAGTGAAGCCAGTCGTTACTGTAGTTTTGCTTCCATGTAATATCTAAGATGAGTTTCTCTGTCGCCCCCTACAGGCTGGTAGCAGAATGGAGGCTCTCCAGAGGAGTGGAAGAACAAACGCAGGCTTTCTTTGAAGGTTTCAACGAGGTTCTCCCCCAGCAGTACCTGCAGTACTTCGATGCTAAAGAGCTGGAAGTACGACTCGACACAGAGCTGCATTATTACAGGATACACCATGTGCTGTTGCATGCACCAAACGCGCGCGCACACACGCAGTGTACTGCAACTTTAATCGGATTGTCACCCGTGTGCCATTTAGGCCGTGTTACGCTGCAAGCAGCAGAAATGTTTCAGCACCAAAGTTTTCTTAATAAATCCAAACATTTAAGGAAGATTTCGCTGCAACAAGGTTTCTGTGCTTAAATCGCTTAATTAAATTTGTGTTGCGGTGCAGGTGATGCTGTGCGGCATGCAGGAGATCGATCTCGCAGACTGGCAAAGAAACACCATCTACAGACACTACACTCGCAGCAGCAAACAGATTGTTTGGTTCTGGCAGGTCGGTCTTCATCAGCATATTGTGTGTTTTATTTCTTTCTTTTTTTAAAAATTTTGTGTAAATGTAGGTTTCATGGATGTTTGAGGTATATAATCTTTGTGGGGCGTATAAATGTCTTTAACTGGGCTTTGTTTTGTGCTACAGTTCATAAAGGAGATGGACAACGAGAAGAGGATGAGGCTGCTGCAGTTTGTCACCGGTACCTGCCGTCTGCCTGTCGGAGGCTTTGCTGACCTCATGGGTAATAATTACAGCAACACTTTGGGTTCCCATTCCAGACATGTGCCTCGATGCCACTGTTTAGGCCAGAAACATACTGCGGTGTTATGCAGGATTTCTGATGCAGACGGTGTTGTACAGCGGATGTAGAAAGTCTACACACCCTTGGGCTTTTTACACATTTTAATTTCTGTATGCCATTTTGAAAGAAAAAAGAATTCAGGCTTCTTTGTATTAAAATTATCGTCTTTAAACTCAAACCGAAAACAAATCTCTACAACATGACATAAATTAAATAGAAATACCAAAGCCAGAATATTGGGTTGCATAAGTAAAGGCATTATTATTAAGAAATACAAACGGTATGGTACTCTGTGGTAAACCTGCCTGGAGCAGGCAGTTCTCAAAAACAGAGTGGCTGTGCAAGAAGGAGACGAGTGAGGGAAGCCACCAAGACACTCATAACAGCTCTGAAGGAGTTACATTCTTCTCTGGCTGTGACTGGAGAAATTGGGAATAGTGCAGCTTTTGTCTGATGCATCACCAGCCACAGCGTCACAGTGGAGTGGAACAGAGAAGGACTTCCACACAAGGAAACGGATCAAATCGATGCTCGACTCTCCCATGTGCCTTCTGGCAAACTGCAGCTGAACTTTCAAGTCTTCTTTTTAAGAATATTTTTCTCTCTGCCACTCCATCATGGTTTTGTGCAACTGTTGGTGCAAAATACAAAATTTGCACTATTCCCAGTTTCTCCAATCACAGCCAGAGAAGAATTGAGCTTATTCAGAGTTGTCACAGGTGTCTTGGTGGCTTCCCTCACTCGTCTCCTCCTTGCAGCCCAATATTTTGGCTTTAATATTTCTATTTAATTTATGTCATGTTGTGGCGATTCGTTTTCGTTTTGAGTTTAAAGAGGACAATTTTAGAAATTTTAATAGAGAGAAGCCTGAATTCTTTCTTTTCTTTCAAAATGGCACACAGAAATTAAAATGTGTAAAAGCCCAAGGGTGTGTGGACTTTCTGTATCCACTGTAAATCCAGAGTTTGTCTGGTGTCTTTTGTTTGTTTTTTTGGAGTTGCTTTGCTACTAAAACTGTCTGCATGTTGTCTTAAATCAGTCGTGGTTCTATTAGAAGTTAAAAGATTCCTTGATTAACTCGAGTAGTTCCAGCAATCAAATAATTTTGGCAAATTTTCTGTCTTAAATAGTTTTGTCTGTGGTGCTGTTACACAGCAGTGCATGGCCAGATGGTGTCGACTGACTTACCAAGAGAGGTTTGCTTTTGTCCATGGTGTGGTCCATGGGCCCAAAAGCCAATTTGTACCTAACTGGTACCAATAATCTTCCCAGAGTCGTCGCTAAGGCCAGGTCGGGGATCAATTAAGGGTTACAAAAGGTCAAAACTTAAAAATGCTCCAATTATGTTGAAAGGGAAACCACATTATTCATCTGATCATGAGGATTCCAATAAGGTATAGTTTGTACGATCTACGGTGGGAAGTTTTGGGCTAAAGGCAGCAAAAATGGTGACAAACACCAGTTTTGGTTTGAACATGGGTCAAAAAAAAAACCAAAACATTTTTGTTGCTCCAATTTTGGCAAAAAGTGATGCAAATTTTGGTGAATGAATAGGGAAAAATAAACTGCTCCAAAGTAAAGGGTGAAGGAGGTCAATGTCCCTTGGATTGTGTGATGTATTTTGACACATGACTAAACCTGACATTCCTTCTTTTTTTCTTTTTTTTTAATTCCAAAAATTTGAACAGGATTTCATTGTTTTGTGTCGCTGTGGTGTTCATGTTTGTTTGCTCTGGTTTCTCTCAAGACGTCACAGTGATGACAGTTTATTAGTTTACCTGCAATGATGGTGGGTCCTTCTGACCGCTGCTTCACTTTGTAGGAAGTAACGGAGCCCAGAAGTTCTGCATTGAGAAGGTTGGAAAAGAAAACTGGCTTCCCAGAAGTCACACATGGTGAGTATTTCCAGACTCCAACCTCTGTTCACTCCGAGGGAAGGAGACACCGGGATTCCAGCGGTGATTCCCAGTAGACAGCCGTAGGATTAACTGCTTCAGTTTCCCCGTTTTACTCCAGAAATGAACCCGAAGGTTTCGCTGATAGCGACAAAATGAACTGAGCTTTAGTCGGGTTTGAACATGTCCATCCAGGGCTGCAAGATGTATCACTTCATGTGCAGTCGTCGCATCGCAGCACATGCGACGTCACGTTGGGCAAATTAAATCAGACACATCAATCGCCCTGTAACTTTTTTTTATTGTTGCTGTTGCTTGATACAAACAAAACAAAAACCCCGACACGATTCTCATCTATCTACAAGAGAAATCAGTCTGAGGAAACATGATTTACTCCGATTCAAGAGTTCTCGGACACAGTTTGTCGCTCGCGAGTGACACGAAGTCTCTGCGCGTGAAGTTAACCGCAAGCCGTCGCAAACCTCCTCTGTGCCTGCGAGTCACGAATTCTCAGGAGGTTCCTGGAAATGTGACCTCGTACGCCAACCTCACAAAACTGACCTCAAAAGTACATTTTCAGTGATTTTTTTTTTTTTTTTTTACCGAGTTACCTCTTAGCAAAATGCTTTGGGTTGAAGTTTAGGACATTTATTGTGAAAGGTCAGAGTGGAAGGACCGTTTCCTTTCCTTGTGAAAGAGGTTCTGCTACGTTTTGGACCACAAGTGTCCTAAAAATGAGCGAAAGAGGAGAAAAACGCCAAAATAGAAGATATGATTTCAACAAAAACATTTCAGTTGTGTGGAATTATTTCAGACACAAAAAGGATGATATTAACTTAAAAACAGGAACTTTATCAAGAGTGCCTGGCAGAGCAAAAAGTCGTTTTCCACCTTTTTTTGTTAAAAAAAATACATTTTTTTATTCCCACGGTGCAGCCAGTGGGCTCGACGTCACTGTGTGCAGGAAGTCATTCAGTCAAGCAGTATTTGGCCCGATTGTCGAATAAAATTGGAGGCATTTTTCATCCAATACACAAATTTATTGGCCTCGCTATAAGTTGAAAAAAATTGGGCTCCACTCTGCGTCGCCCAAATTTTTCAACTTATAGTGAGACCATAAATTTGTGAATTGAACGAAAAATACCTCCAATTTTATGATTTTCAGAATCTTTACAGAAAATAACTAGAATGGCACTCGGCGAGCGCAGACCCCGCCAACGCAACGATCCTAGGACCTACCATTATCCTGGATTGTAATCCTGGCGTGGATCGAGATTACACTGATAGATTTTGATCATCCAGCGCTTTTATTTTTTAATTTATTGTTGCTCTTCAATAAAGGGCGTGCCTTAATTGAATTGCTATAAAGGGAATATAGATGCTGGGGCCAAAATTTAGAAGAAATTGAAAAAG
>OMMV01009963.1:4333-18469 GCA_900302635.1 Chatrabus melanurus
AATATAGCACTGACGCAAAAAAGTGTTTTACTAAAACCGGTTTAAACTGGGAGGTCATCCCCAAACATTATTTGATGAACAAAATATGGACTTCAACAACACATATATATATATATATATATATATATATATATATATATATATATAAAAAAAAAAATAAAAAAAACAAAAGGAAAAAGAAAAAGATGTCACAGTTCTCAAGAATCACAGCCCAAAAGAAAAAAAAAATATTATTCTGTGATTGTGGTACAGATCTGGGATTCCAGATATAAAGTATATGAAATTATATTAGTGGACATTCCCATTTCAAACAATATCAGAGAGAAAAAAACCCATTGATTCATACTGAAATTTGTATGACTATCAGCACTGGTTTTTTAAAAATGGTAAAAAAAAAAAAAGATGAGTTGTTACAGATAAGTTTAGATGATGAATTTTAAAATTGATCAATAAAACCCCAGATTTTTGTCCATTATGTCTAAGGAGGGAAAGATCAGACACTACATGTTGTAACAGCACTGACTTCTCCTCAGATCGGCTAATAATAATAATAATAATAATAGTAATAATAAAACTTCATGAACTATTGTTTGTCATGATCAGAGTCAAGGTTCCTGCCAAATGACTTTTACTTCATTCGAACCCATTTCCAGTCTGTGATCATAATTAAAGTTATGAGGTGGTGAACTGAAATGAACTTTGAATTTCCCCTGACCATGATGCACAATAGAACCTATTCTAACCAGGTACAGACATACTGGGACATTAACACTTCAGTCTGCTCATTTCTCCTCGTTGCCGTTCTCATTTTGCCTGGCACATAACGAGGCAAATCACTTGCACTGTTAAATGACACTTTTTTAAAATTAAACCAAAATCAAATGCATACAAATTGTCATTATTTGCAGTGTCCCAGAATCCTAATGGCTGCTTGCTGCCCTGCAACAAGGTCAGGATGATATGATGTGAGCTGATTCACTTACTAACTGATGGGATATTCTTTGGAGGGACAGAATATTTTAGCCTGCTGGCACCAGGAACATTGTACAAATGTGATACCTAAGAATCATTACCTGGATTCAAATAGCAGCAACTTCAGAGAAAAAAAGTTTCCTCCGCTATCTGACAGCTATTTGTTTTTGTTTTTAAGTCAAATGAAAAAGCCGAGGTGTGAATGTCCCAGATTCTGCTGCAGACAGAGAGCTCTGCCACACTGGGCTTCAGCGAGGTAAACACCTTGGTTTGGTTTTTTTCCCTTCTTTTTTAAAAAGAACATTTGGTACACACACCGCAGCGAGGAAAGTTTCCAGAAATTACTGGACTTCTGGATGTGGAGTGTTTGACTATGGACAAGCCGCATTAATGAAAAGGCTAACCACGGTTGGCGTGACAATATATGCGAATGCTAACTGGAGATGACGCTGGTGACCAGTCAATATTCCGAAGGCCTGTTGGTCCCAAAATTGTTAAAGATAACACTAACCCTAACCCTTTCCCATGTTTTTGGTCTCATTTTAGAGTACTTCAAAGCTATAAAATAATAAAATATTTACATATGTGGGGTTTTACTATATATCTCAAAGCATTTATCAATACGAAGCTTGTATTTGTTACAATTTTCCAATATTTAAATAATTTTACAGTTATTCTAAATATGAAATACCTTATAAGATGGGTCCCTTAAAAGTAACTCAGGCCTAATTTTCAGACCAACGGACCTTTGGAATAATGACCAGTCCTCGATGCTCGAGCTGCAGATGATGTCAACCATGGTAAACGGTAATAGTTAGTGATTGACGCCGTTACCGTTGACCAAGTCTCAAGTCTCAGCTGTATATTCAGAACCTCGAAGCTCACTTTCCTCAGCTCATTCAGATTATAACATAAGTTGCAAACTACTGAAAACTCATTTTGGAAACAGACTGAGGAACACAACCACAGCCAGTCTACCCATTTTTCAGGTTTCACCTTGAGTTCAATTTGTTTGAATTGGTCATAAGTAATTTGTAAAAAAATCCCTGTGCAAAAAAAAAAGAAAAAAAAGATACAATTTCTTCATAGTCATTTAAAAAATACCCTACAATGACTAAATGTACATCATGCTAACTGCACATGCTAATGCGAACCATGGTTAGCATTTTCAGTAGTCAAACTCGCCACGTCCATGTAACTATTTCTGTTATAAATTGCAGTAAGCACCACATCTGGAAATCTGGTCATTTCCATTAAACTTTGAAGTCTGACACAGCCACAGGACAAGCTGTTCTATCAACTACATTCTGTAGCTATTTTGCATTAGTGAAACTAGAAGGGCACTTCTTAGAGCAAATACCTTCGCCAAGGCCAAAAAGACTCTGTCATGCACCGACAATTACAGTCTTAAAAAAAAAGAAATGCTATATTATTTACTTCATCTAGTTATGTCTAACCGGTCCCACAAATCTTGGCTGTTTAAAAGGGAAACATAATGTACAATTAATGGTAGCAATTTATTACAATTTGCTTTTCCCATTTAAACAACCAAGTTTTGTCAGTCCATTTGACATAACTTGATAAAGTAAATGTAGTATTTCATTTCTTAGACTGTTTGTCAGTTTTCCATCTTTGCAACTTCCCAAAGAAATTTTGTGAAAATTGATTCGTTACTTTTTGAGAAATCCTGTTAACCAGCATGCGACCAGATGCAGATTAAAGTAAAGAGTTCCCAGCTACACCGAGACCCAAAATACTGCAAAATGTATTTTTAAAATGTCCTTTCTCTGCCCCCTTTGCAGATGCACCTCAACATGTTTTAGTTTGAGGCCAGATCCATTCTTTTCAGCAAGTTTGGTGAAAGCTGGATCATTAGTAAAATGCCCCAAGCTTTCAAAGTTATTTTTAACTTTCCAAGCCAATACACCTCAAAATGTAATAATACTGATTCCAAAGCAGGCCAAACATTTTCACCAGATTTTGTATGAATCTGTTTCTTGAATGTGGAAGAATTAAAAAAAAAAAACACTAAAAAAAATTATATAACACCTAAATAAATCCTTGCGATTTGACTGGTGGATTGTATGTCATGTGCATTGATTATTTGTCCCATTGTATAGAGAAATAGTCCATTGTATGACTGACATCATTTTTCATGCAAGTTAGCTCCATTTACAGTGCATTTTGGTTTCACTTCATTATCTGTATATTATTTTCCAGAAAGTACATGGGAGACTCAAGCCTAGATTTCAGGTGTTTTCTTGTAATAAAGTACATCTCTGCTCCAATGTGAGTGGTGATACAACAGGCAAAAGTTGCACTTTGCCTAGTCTCTCCAATCACTGCCACAGAAGCCTATAATACCTTCAGAGTTGCTTTGCGTGTCTTGGTTGCTTCCCTCACTAGTTTCCTTCTCGCTTATTTTGTGATAACTGCACTCTTATCCTGAATTAGTTGCCTTCATCTGGCTAAGCTTTTTCAAGAGGTGGAACTTAACGGGTTAAGTTGTATCAAAAAAGAACTTTAGGTCGACTACATCCAGCTGAAGTTCTATTTTACTCTAAAGTGACACGTTTAGTTTCACCATGTATAACAACATAAGTAGTTTAAGGCAGCAGGTTTCCATACGATTTTCTAGTAAAGCCAACTAAATCAGGATAACTGTGTGCCAACTCTAGTTGGACTTACCGCACAGTATCATACTGTTTGTATTCTACTCTACTGTGATGTATATGAACACTGACTTGGAAATGTTCATGTATCCATCCCCTGACTCGTCTAAAGAAAACTGACTGTAAAAAATGATAATTTGCTGTAAATTCATCAAAATGCACCAATAACTGTGTCCAGCATACATTTTATGTCTGTGTATTTCATTCAAGTTTATGAAAACATGTTGTTTTATTATTGCTAAATAACTTTGGACATTTTATTAAATATTCTGATTACAAAAACTGGTTCATTTGCATTTATAGTATTTCTGAACATATTTTAAATCGTGCTTGTCAATAATTCTGACCAGGACTGTGTATCCTGCACAACTTAAGTCGACTAGGAAAGAATGTTAGCTTATTGTCACGTGTATTGTACAAGCAAAAACGATGGCTGTTAACTGTAAGAAATTGCATAAGCCCAGCATTAATGTGTGGAATAAAAGTGTGGCACATTGTTTGCCAATGGAGAAAATAACATGTACCATGGGACAACTGAACAACAACAAAACAAAACAAATAAACAAACAAACAAACAAAAAAACAAGGAAGTATCGGGACTGTCCTTACATAATACAGACATCAGCGGTATTGGAATGAAATGTTAGAGAGATGGAGATGCTACAGTATGTTTTCTGTTTTGGTTTGATTTGTTTTTAAATAATCATTTAATTAATTAATTTGTACATTTAACATTTTTTGTTTTATTATGGTCATAATTATAAGAAATAAAACATTCATTCATTCATTCATTTTCTACACCCGCTTACTCCAATTAAGGGTCACGGGGGGTGCTGGAGCCTACCCCAGCAATCATTGGGCGAGAGGTGGGGTACACCCTGGAGAGGTCGCCAGTCCATCGCAGGGCCAGAAATAAAACATGATTTCTGTAAATAAAAACCAAAATCATATATTTTTAGATCAATCCATTTCATGCAGTAAAATTAATACAATCAATGACCACAAAAGGAATCATGTAATAATAATAATAAAGGATAGGCAAAAATAACCTTTGGGCTTCTGCTTATTCCTTTTGTGGTCACTGACTGTATTAATTTCACTGTATGAAATAGTTTGTTCTAAAAATGTATGATTTTGGTTTTATTTACATAAATTTATATGTTTTGTTTCCTATAATGTTTGACCATAATAAAACTAACTAAAACAAATCATTTTTAGGCAGAGAGGTGAAATTATGACATACATCGGCTGACATTATGCCTTATTGATATTGTTTGCACATTTTTAAAAAATCTTACAAAACTATACAATAAAGAGAGAAGAATTCTGGAATTGATGTGGCTGGGTAGTCAGGGTTGGAGAACCTAATGCCACACTACTTATTCACATTTTGGTATGTTTGATATTTGTGTGGATGAAAATTTTATAAAAATATTGTGAAAAACACAAGAAACCCATTCTTCATAAAACAGTTTAGATGAAATATTATCATCCTTTTCCCCCATATTTCCAACAATATTTAAAAAAAAAACTTTCCCCAGCAATTGGGATTATCTTTTGGCCTTGGCTTGTTTTCTTGTATTTTAGCAGGATTACACAAATAAATGAACCAATTTGTAGGAAACCTCGTGAAAACTGATATGAGAGTAGAAACAAGAATTATTGTTGCTTTCTTTCGTATTAAGAGCTAAGATGTATTTTGGCCTTTTTTTTGACACAATCTCAAAAATTGATGCACATTTTTGATAAAAATGGGACAGCATATGTGTCACACAGCTGACTGTCCAAAAATATATTTCAGTGAGGATTTGGGCCGAGGACCAGATGAGTTGGACTGCATCAGCAGAGTGTTGCCGCTTGGCGGAGGTATGCCCTCTAATTGCGAGTTAGTCTATCTGCATTAGCTTGGCAGGTTCAGCAGAGGTCCTGGATCAATAACAAAAATGTTAAGACAGAGGGGAATGCACTTTTCAGTGCATGCAGTGCAAATTATCTGCGTTATGAATGAGTGATATGATAGCTTTAATCGCTCATATAACCCAGTGTGACACGCTCCAAGATCTGTCGCCTCGTGTTCTTTGTAAAGCTCAAGTATTACCTGCTCACAGCGCGTACACAAACACACACACCTGCTTTAGTCTTATTTCTACATCCGGGTCCTTGTTGGCGATCATGTGCATGTGTTTGTGAAATCATTGTAACTGTCACGAGTGAGCAGATCAGACCGACATCATGAGAAGGAGCGAGGTCAGACTCCAGGCAGCACATGGTCACTGTCATACTAATCATAGCCAGCAGGATAATTAAAGCCAATAAACCCCCACGGAAAAATTATTGTTTCAATTTGATGTCATCACTCTGCAGACCAAACATTTTTAAGTCAACAATGAATGAGAAAGCCAAACTGACTTTGAGCTCCCAGTCATGATCCGGTCTAACTTTGTCTTTTTGTTGGTGGGGTAGACAGAATACACATCTGTTCTTTACCAAACGATGTTCAGGCGCTGAGAGGAAACAGCCCGGTGTTTCTGTATAAATGTGCTTTATCATGTTTTTTCTTCATTAGTGTGACCAAAAGACCACATTTGAAATTTATTCCCCAAAAATAAATAAAAGAGCACGTTACAGAGATTTTGTGTCGCGAAATATTATTGTTAGAAAAATATGTGGTGGTGGATAGGGGCCACAGCATTTCCAAAATAAGACAACAGCAGCAAATGCAGAAAACACAAATACAAAAAATACCTGCATCAATTCAACAACTGTTTAAAGAGTTGTTTGCTTTAGATTTTACTCTCTCTATTATGCCCTACAGCATAAAGCGAACCAGCTTATTCCCAGTGCAGGTAGTTCAAAAAGTCTTCCAAATTGAATAATAATAATAATAATAATAAAATGCTTGCAAACACTGTATATAACCTGCATAAACAAATACAACCTGCAGCACATGGAACAACTTAATTTAATAACGTGTCTGCTGCAAATTCACACAGCACACCCAAAAACACAGACGCATTGCAAAGCTCCACAACACAATGGAAGTACCATCAACACAAAAAGAGGATGACTTTTACTGGCAGACTGTCCAATGCATCGTGGCACTCTATTAGTTTTATTTCTACATGATCAGCAGAGCTGAGTTAGTTTATTAATTTACTTTATGATTTTACTCTTGAGCTACCTATATTTTTGCATTTTATTATGAGTTTATTGTGATTCTTTGAATGGTAAAAGTTAGTAAAAATCCTCCAAGCAGAAACCTCTTTTTGGGTTGTTCATGCTTCGTTTGTGATGTGGAGCTTTGCAAAGCGCCTTTGTTTTTGTGTATGATGTGTGATTTTGCAGCAGTTATCAGATTAAATTGTTGGATGTGCTGTAGGTTTTATTTGTGTTCTTTGTGTTTGTAAGAATTCTTCAATTTGCAAAATGTTTTTCAATGCAACTACCTGTAGTAGAATTGATGCAGATATTTGTTTTTTGTGTTTGTCAGCATTTTCTACATTTGCTGTCTTAATTTGTTGTCTTAATTTGGAAGCGTTGTGGTCTCTCTCTGCCACCATAGAATTACCCTGATAAAATTATTGGAAATATTATTATGAAAGAAAAGTAGTATATTAAAGAAAGTAACAACTTTTCTTTATAGGTTTTTGAAGCATGATTCCAAAAAGACAACAAACTAATAGTAATCAATTATTAATGAATTGATTCATATGTCATTCTTATAAAACCATGTGATCATTTTAAAGTTAAACATTGCTTATTTTGTTAAGTCATTAGTTCCTAGCACTCTTTATTGCAAATATTTTAATATTTCATTATTTTTGCCACATCTTTATTTATTGAAATTGTTTAGTATCATTGCCTAAGACTTTAGCACAGTACTTAATTTAGCCACTTTTGCAAAACAAATCAATCTGTTAATAATTTTTATAATCTCATAAATAAATCAGCTCCTCTTTTAAGTGTGTGATTTTATAGATTTAGTTGTAACTCTTTAAAGGGTTATTAACAATAACAATTTGATCAAAAGTTGTTTAAATTTCATTAAATTTAATTCACATTTGTCTAAATAATGCACAGTTTTTTTATATAGGTCAACTGATCATAACTAAAAACATCAGCTTTTTGTGGATTTGGGTAAAAATATGACTGATTAAGAAAAGCAACAGCTTTGAAAAGGATTAAAAATTTGATCTTAAATGGTCACCTTGTGTTCATCTATATGAGAACAGTTGTTTTAATCAACTTCATAGTGTTAAAGGGTTCCAAACCTCTGCTTTGTACTTCAATAAAGAGGTGACACTTTTTTCACATTTTCTTTAAATCAAGGATTGTCCTTTTAATGACCTCGATTTACCCCATCAGTGACCTTGAGGAAAACGGTTAGGCTATTTCTTTTTGACTGTAACAGCCATGCAGCATTACACGCACATGACGAAAATCACAAATCTACTCTGATAAGTGAAATGAGTAAAATACAGAAATGTATTTTTCTGCTTGTGCACCTGCAGCAAGGTTAGTGGTTAGGATCAGCACTGCTGTACTTGGATGAGTGATTTGCTCAAGGACACTCTGGCTGGGAGTATTTCCACAACCATGATATGGGCCTTTAAAGGTCTAATCCACTCAAAAGTGTTCTTTTCTTGTGGTTATAGGAGCTAGGTTTGAACAAGCCAATCACACCCAAGGTCAAATTTGAACATGCCAATCAGAGGGATGGTGGGCGGGGCTTGAGGCTGATCAGTTTGCACCTGAATTTTTCCTGTGCATGAAAACATGAGCATTCACACAACAGCATTTGTAAGAATTTTGATATGGCGATCATGTATGGCCTAAAATTGTGTTGAACCGTAGCACAGCTTAGTGGCAAACATGTTTCTACTGTGTGTGTGTATCAGTGCCTGTGATTACACAGTACTAACACCTGTTTGGAGAATACGGGATGCGAAATGAACTAACCCACCCTCCCTCAACAACTGCTGCTCGGGAGTCTTTGAACAAAGCACTGGAGCTGTTAAACAGCTGGAGCAGAGCAGCTCAGCGGCCTGGGCAGCTCCCAGGATTACCGTACATCACACTGAAAACGAGCACGCGAGCAGTCGATCGGCACATAAAGATGAAAAGTGATTCCTCTCAGTGCACTTGAATAAATGCTCAATTCTCAGATGTGTATTTTGTCCAAACTCAACAACCTCCTGATGTGTGGGCCATGTGGAGAAGTGCACGTGAATGATTGTGACTGGTTGACAGGATACATACATCTTTAGTGATTGGCTGATCATGGCACTGCAAGGACAGCATGTGATTGGGTTGGCAGGGGGGCATGCAGTGACACAGAGCCAGACAGATCAACCAATGAGATTTGAGCATGTGAGCACGCTTCACATGTGCACATAAGTTATGTAAATGACACAATGCAGCAAAGGAATACAAAAAAGCAAGTCTGTTTTTATTTAAAGGGCACAGTTGTTGTTGTTTGTCTTTCAGCTGCCCCCGGGTGTACAGGATTGCCACAGTGGGTCCAGTACAGATCTACATTGGCATTTTGGCACAGGTTTTACACCGGATGCCCTGTTTTAAGGGCACAGTCTAATATATATTATTTATTGTAAAAAAACAAATAAATTAACGGATTAGTGCAATTGATTATAGTATAGTGTAATTACAGTACCATAATTACTTTTATGGTTTAATCTTATCTGCTTTTGGTTTGTATGCTTTATTTGCACTTGATGGATGCAAAATTTTGTTTTATTGTTGTGCCTTGATCTTTAATTGTGTAGAACTTTTTCTCAAGGAAAATGCAATATAAATTATTATTATTATTATTATTATTATTATGTGTATAATACGGTAGTATAGTATGGTATAGTATAATTTATTGTAGAATTGAGAAGTACAATCAAAATCTTTATTTTTTGTTTATTTAATGCAAAAAACATTCATATTAATATCCAGAATTAATACTCCATACTAAATAAATTACTTGATTAGTATATTGAGAATTTATACCAGACATGAATCTTCCCTGTTTTGTGTAAGGAAATTGGATTCAAATAATGTAATTTTTGTGAAATGCTGTGTTGTGGTATGAAAAAGTATTTGAAACAAAGCTCTTTCCTGACTAAACCTTAAATATACTATATTTTGAACATATTTATCAAAGAGAACTAACTTGTCTATAACCTGTGAAATTTGTAATGATATTCTATTGTATATCAACTATTTCTTGCTTATTTTCAATTCAATTTCCAAATACTTCAAGGTGCAGCACAACATTTATTCAAAGTAAACGTATTGCTGCAGTCATACTTGTGTGAAATTTTAAACAAATATGAATTAATTTCACTGTAATTTACTCCAATCTTTGCATTTGTCGGGTTTCCCACAGAAGGCGATATATTTGTTCGAGTCATCTGCACAATTTTTTGGCAACTAGTTCAATCTTGGTCATCTTTAACACTGACACCAAATCATAAGCTAGTGCTGACCTTTGAGGTGACAGAATTACAAATAATGCCCAAATTAGCTAGCAATGTCACGTGACACAATTTCACATGATTTTGTCCAGCTGAAACAGTTATAAAAACAGATTTACGGTCAGTGAAAGACAAAACTGGAAACTACAAATAGAGTCTCTTCACGCAATTAACTTATTTTTATGATTGGTTTGATAGCCGGGCCAAGTAGGTACGATTCGTACTAGTTAGGATGTAACTGGCTTAAAAAGAGCCTGTATTCTCATATACTGGGTAACATCGCACTGGCAGTGGGATGCTACCCAAGCCACTACCAAGTTTGTGATTTCAGTACATAATTTAACCTTGTAGTTGCATCGTCAGATTGTTGTGCAGTATGATTAGCTGTATCATAGCTACATCACCAAACTTCCACTCCTGCCCATTTGGCGAGACCACACTGATATAATTTTATTTTCTTTCCCTCAGGAGACTGCAGCTTAAGCCCTACTTCGAACACAAGCATGCAAAATTTGTGTAGATTTACGATTCTATATTCCATTGAAATCAGTAAAGTCAGGTTTATCGCAGCTCAAATATCACATTTTGAAAAGGACAAATTTGGATTAATGTTACAATATTTTCAAGCAAATGTTATATTTAGAGTTAGTAAAACCAACAGTTAGACCTACAGTGCAATTGTGGTCAAAAGTTTACATACACATCATGGATACAATGTCATGGCAATATTGGGCTTTCAATGATTTCTTTGAACCGTTCTTTTTGTGGAGCAGAATGGTTGTGCAACATCCATCTTTCATAAAAAAATAAACCCAAGGATTTGGTGCACAAGGTTTAATTTAGTTTGGGTTTTGTGATATCAATACAGGACCAAAAGTACACATACAAGGTAAATACACCCACTTATTATGAATTCAGTGGTGTTCAATTCAATTTCAATTCAATTTATTTATACAGCCCCAAATCACAACATAGTCACCCCAAGGCACTTCACAAGGGTAAGGTCTAACCTTACCCATCCCCTGAGCAAGCACATTGGCAACAGTGGTAAGGAAAAACTCCCTGAATATTTCATGAGTACACTGTAAACCCGAATGTTCAAAATAACTTAAATATTTTGAGTTCCTGTAACATTTTCTGTCATTTTGAGTTTATAATACTGATATTTTTTGAGTTTTGCGGATTAAGTAAGCATAACTTAAAGCAACACAATGTCGTTTTTGCTCGCGGGGTCCCCCTACAGCCGAGAAACGGTATTGTCTGTAACAACTGTCGTAAAATCTGCATCTCGTGCATTTGTTCATCAACAAATGCTGGTGGTGGCCTAGCAGTTGGTGCAACCGCTTTCAGTGCGGAAGGTTCCCAGTTCGAACCTCACACCTGCCCATTCTTCATGTAATGTGGAGTTGCATCAGGAAGGTCATCCGGCGTGAAAGTTGTGCCAAATCTACATGCAGATCCATGTGGGATCTGCTGTGGCGACCCTGAGTTGAAATTGGGAGAAGCCGAAAGTAAATTTATTTTTTTTTACGAAATGAAAAAAAAAAAGATTTAATTTTAATCAATAATATGTGTAGCAGGCAATCAAATATTTATGTTTTGAAAACTAAAACTTTTGAGTTTCTAAACTTAAAAATTTTGTAGCAATTGATTGCCTCAAATTTTTTGAGTTCTGCTTACTTATTGGGGTTTACAGTGTATAGGAAGAAACCTCAAGCAGACCAGACTCAGAGGGGCGACCATCTGGAACATCTGCAAAGTTCCACAATGTCTGATAACTTGACAAGTCCTCTCAACTTCCTATTGCATCACTGTAAAATGCTAGAATAGACATATAATACAGAAATGCAGTCCATTTACCATTAGTGATCATTATTTGTGTCAAACAAATAGTTAGTTAGGGAGACTCAGAGAGGGAGCGTCAGCTTCTACATTTTGGCCATGTGGCACATTTTTCTGTGTAGGATCCAACATGTAGGTGCCTGAGTGTTGAGGACTCCAGTGGCTGGAGAAGGCCAAGGGGACGCCCATGCTTCACCTTGCTGCGGCAGATAGATGGTTACTTTCAAGAGGTGGGGGTCTACGGATGTCTGCCTGGTGTTTGCCATCCAGGAGCCAAGTGTCATGGATCACGTTCTGGTGTTTTGGTTTCATCTCCTTGTTATTGTATCTTTAGGTTATCTGGTTAATTATCTCTTGTTATTATTGTCATGGGTCATGTTTTGGGTTTGTCTTCACATTGTCCTGCTTCTGGTGTCATACCCCTGTGTAGTTGCTTGTTCTCCTTTCTGTCTGGTTACTTTTCCCTGTCTTATTGTCATTTCTGCATCTCTGGAACATCATCATTTCTACGTTTCAGTCTTCCCTGCTCCCTCTCTCTCTCCTTGATTTCTGACACCCTCTTGTGTCCTCTTTCAGCACTATCCCTCTTGTCCCCAGCTGTCACTAGTTATTTATACCACAGCTGATTCCTATTGTCAATTGTTTGTCACAGTATTTAAGTTACTTCCTTTGTCACATTCTTTGCTGGTTCATCATATGCGATTCCCCGGGTCTCCTGTACAGTCCACGTTTCTGATCTCTAGTCACTGACCTCCTGTTGCTCCTGAATTTCCTTCTTATTGCTCTCCCGATTTGACCTTGGCTAACATCTTGTGTTTCTGAGTTTTTGTGGACTGATTATGTGGTAAGAAAATCTTTGTTATTGAACTCTATTTTTGGAGAATCCTCTGCCACCTCCCTGCCAAAGGCTGTCACTGTTTTTGGATTGGGCTCCTGTGTTTTTGGACCTTGCAATTATCCTGCGTTACTGTCAGCCTGTTTCTTGAGTTTTCATCCTGTCACGTCATTGTCTCTTTATTCCTGGTCCCCTGTTTTTGGTTCAAATAAAGAACTCTGGACTGATACATCTGGTTCATCTCTCTGCGTTGTGTCATGCCCGAGAACTCACCCATTACACCAAGGCGGTTCCATGGTGGATGTGATGACGCAAGACATGAGCGCATACTCCCAGACTTGACTTGACTTGGCCATTATTGCCCACAACGCTTAGCTTCTCTATGCCAACATAAAAAGGATTTGTTTGACAGCACTCATTGGCTTGACCAACACACAGTTCAACTGGAAAGTCCAAGGAGCTCAGGACAGATCTGAGAAACATGGTTGTAGATTTACACAAATCAGGAAAGTCTCTTCGAGCCATGTCTAAACAACTGCAGCTTCCAAGATCATGAGTGCAACTAATTATGCATAAATATAAGTTATTGGGAGATGTAGCACTTTGTTAACATCTGGAAGAAGACCCAAACCGTCACCCTCTGCTGAGAGGAAATTGGTTTTGATGGTCAGAAGCTTGACTAAAGTTTACGGCTGAACACATGGACAAATAACAAAATCTTCTACAGGTAAGTTTTATGGTTATATGAGACAAAGATTTAGTTGTTTGGCCACAAGGACCAGAGGTATGTTTGCAGGAGTAAAGATGAGGCATTCAACCCCAATATCACTGCACCAGTTGTAAAGTATGGTGGTGGTAGTATCATGCTCTGGGGCTGTTTGGTTGCCAGTGAAAATTGTGCCTTGTACATAATAGAAGAGGACTACTTCAAAATTCTTCAGCAAACTCTCAACCCATCAGCTAGACAGCTCAAACTTGGACATAATTGGTTGTTCCAAAGGGTCAAGAACCGCAAACACACATTAAAGCTGGTTGTGGTTTATGGAATGGCCTTCCCAAAGTCCTGACCTCGACTCTATCTACAATATCTAGACTATGTTTAACCCTCATTTCTGATATATTCTGAACCGTTACATTTATTCAGCTGAAATTTTGTGTAATCGTCACCTATACAGTTGTCTTCAATTTCACTTATTTTGATCCAGTTTGATTAAATACTGTGGGCTCCATAATAATTTTTCTTATGGGGTTCGCTTGGACTCCAGTTTGATATAATGGTATCTGGTCGGACTCCATAGCAAAATTTTGAGCTTTGTGTCAATTTTTCATAACTACC
>OMMV01010051.1:4198-18893 GCA_900302635.1 Chatrabus melanurus
TGTTGCTGTCCAAATAGTTATGGACCTGACTGTGTATGCAGGGAAGCAGGGTGTACGTTGGATGTCATCCTGTTTATTTAAGGTGCATCTGAGTGTTGCACTCTTTAAATAAAGAAATACACCGAGATGGACTTCAGACCAAGTTTTTCGCAGTCTAAGGTGCAGGCGCTTTTCGGTGAAGGACGATATCAGCACCAGCACAGCGTCAGACCACGACTAATTTTTAAACATGCTCATGGGTGCAAAAATTAGTGAAAGTCAGCTTGCAATTGATACAACATGTGCACTGGGCGCGAAAACCATTGGGCGTCGGCTGGAATGTAGCAATAATACGTGTTGCGCTGTCCGCTCCTTTGCACTGGATGGCAGACAGGGGCCTAAAACTAACTGAATATAAAGCTACTTAGCTAAAACAGAGCAAGTAGATTGTAAAATGAACTGAAAAGCAAACCGTATCAAACACTAACTGAATACAAAGCTAACAGAATGTAAAACCAATGGAGATGCAAAAGAACTAAAAAAAAAAAACTGAATTTAAAGCTAAATAATTCTAAAACTGATTGAGTTGGTGTGAATTAACAAAATTCAAAGCTAAAAATTCTTAACATATTGCATTACCATGTTTAAACTTCGCCAAACCCTCACCTCTTAACTTAAATTGTATTATTTTATTAATTTTCTAGCTTTGATTTGAGGGATTGACATTTATTTTTTGTTGCATTTCAGAACTGGGCAAAATTGAGATGGAAGGGTCATGGAATTCCACCAAGAAAGTGCATGTGCATTTATGAGCGCGGATGCAAGAAAGAAAGTGGACCAAATGCACTTTAAATGACCAGGCGGTCACATCAAAGCAAAAACCAAAACGCATCTTCAGAGAGACACCAACATATATGCTAAGAGAAAATTACCTGCAGGTGTCTGATGGTAAAAATGACTGGATCAGAGAGGTATACTTTGTTCGAGTCCTTGTTGATGGCAGCCGTGATAACCGGCGAGTTGACGATGATGGAGTAATTAGCTGTGGTGGCTTCACTGCCTAGCTTGATGCTAGCGTTCTCCGTAGAAAGGTAGACCCCAATGTGCTTGTACAGGACGAATGCTATCCGGATCTCGCCTGAAATCAAGCAACAAAATTTCACATATTACAATTTTAGCAAACGCTATGCGGCGAAGTGATGCGGACGTAATGCAGAAGACGGTCCAGGTTTGCTCCCGTGTCCGCAGTGATTTGAAATTTGCATCCATAAATTGTGGTTTCCACTCTTCTATTGGCTCTAACGAGGCCAAGCAGTCAACATTTTTCTTGTTAATCATTTCCATCCCCGTCTTCCTTCCGTACACATTTCTTTCACCTCCTGCTGGCTCACTTTTGAGGACCGATATGAAAGAAAGTTGCCTCCCGCCGTGACGGAGATCACTCACTCAGACGAAAAGAAAACAATTGGTGTGCTCCAGCATTGGATGATGGGGAAAATATCAGCCACCCCGCGATAATGATCCGCCTGGGCTCGGCTGGACAGGGACATCTCGCCGTGAGGCACTGTGCTCAGCTGGAGTAGACTCTGATTTGCATGAGCTGATAAGAACGTCTAAAATAAAGGTGGCCGCGCTGCTCAAGAAGAGAGCAATGTATTGTGTCTAACTGCCTCATTTACAGTTTAGAGGCAGTGCTTGAATGTAAGTAATCGTGGAGGCAGAGTCGTATTTGATAATCGCAGTAAAATTACTGTGCTTTATATGCAGTGCGGCAAAGGATTTGGCCGGTGAAATGAAACCCATTCACGGGCAACTTTAATGAAACTGCGACAAAGCCAATGTGCTCGCATGCGATGTGACAACCAGAAGGGGGAAAGAAAAATAACAAAAAGCTTTTTGATTAATTACAGGAGATTTTTGTATGCAGGAAAACGAACACAACAGCACTTTTATTACAGCCAAGTGACATTTTGTGTATTAAAGTTCTGTTTAATAAAAAGCCCAAATAGCACAAAGATTGCAGTGAAACTCAAAGGTTTGACAGCTCACCGTTTCTTCCATGCTGCTTTAGCGTGTTAGCAGACAGGTGGATGGAGTTGCCCTGCCCGCCAGTTTGTGGGAACTTTAGATCGGGTAAACTCCCATCTGTGCTCATCCGTGCCACCTCCAGCTCTGCACGCACAGAGAACAAAGCCAGTGAAACAACATCAGCAATCAATATGGTACACAAGACAATACAGTGTTCAACCTTGCTCAAGTATTAAAATAAAAAATAACAAAAAAAAAATTGTTGCAAGGGAGGGAAAACAATTACGATTGTCATACTTAAACTTTAATGACCAGATTTATGGGTATGGGGCAAGCTACTATTGATACCAGATACTATAGTATTGAAGAAAACATTAGCCATGGTTAACGTTAGCATATGCGGCTGCACTAACCGTGGTTCGGTACCAGTTACTTGCTGCTCAGCGACCGGAACAGTCTGGCTTCATGCCCACAAAGTCAACCACTGACCGCATCCTAGCTCTGGGAGTACTCAAATATCGGCAGTGCTTTTCTGTAGCCCATGATGATTTTCACAAAGCATTTGATTCAGTTGACCGGGCTGCTCTCAGGGACATCCTGAGGATTTGTGGGATCCCCAAGAAGCTGCTGGACATCATAGCCAGTCTGTACACAGATACTGCGAGTGCTGTACGGAGCGGAGGCAGCGACACTGAATTTTTCCCAGTGAAAACTGCCATTCATCAGGGATGTGTTCTGGCTTCTACGCTGTTCATTGTTTGCATGGACTGGCTGTTGCGTAGGGTTGTGGAAACCAGCGGCTTCGGTGCTTTTGCTTGAGAAGAAAGCTTTACTGACATTGGCTTTGTGGGTGATGCTGTGATCTTTGCGGAATCAATGGATACCCTGATTGGAGCACTTGAGAAGCTGTGTGAGGAATCTGGGTGAGTGTCTGGGTTTGCGATTGTCCTGGATCAAGACTAAGATTCAGGCTTCCAATGACGTCCTGGACTCGGCCATCAGAAGTGTATCTGTATGCGGTGAAAGTGTTAAACATGTGGAGACATTCACTCATCTCTGCAGTGACAATCATGTCTCTGGGATGCCTGACAAGAGATTATGGAGTCATGAGGTTGCTGGACAGAGGTGTTTGGTGATGCCGATAGCTTTGCAGGAAAACAAAGGTCCAAGTTTTAAGGTCCAGGTGCTTCCTGTCTTCCTGCATGGCTGTGAGACATGGACACTAACCAGTGACATAAGGCAATGACTAGAAATCTTTGGTACAAGGTTTGTTCTGAGGATCCTTGGGTACTGCTGGAATGACTTTGTGTCAAACGAACGGATCCTTAGGGAGACTCAGATGAGGAGTATCACTTGTAACATTTTGGACATGCTGTGCACTTGTCTGTGCATGATCCAGTAGGCAGGTGCCTCAGTGTTGAGGACCTCAGCGGCCGGAGAAAGCCAAGGGGACGCCTGCATTTCAACTGGCTGCCGCACAATGATGGTTACTTTCGAGAGGTGGGGATGGACTGGTTGTCTGCCTGGGTGGTTGCCATCCAGGACCCGAGGTGGTTTCATGGTGTGGTGGATGTGTTGATTGCGCATGTTCCCAGACCTGACCTGAATAGACGCTCGTCTTAATTTATAATATGGTGATGTTTTGGAGAGGCTTTCACCAAGAAGCCATTGGCATCATGAAACTTCAAATAGATTTCAAATCTCTTCTCTGATTCAAAATGGCATTTTGTTGCAGCAGCTTATTTTATTCATCGGTGGAAAACATCCAACTTACATTCCTGTCAGATTTCTGTGTACACCAAGGGTTTGATTCTAATGGCTTCTTTAGGAAATGACGACCAAGAGTTTTGATGACACTGTGTTTCCACTTAAAGTGTAAAAAGCTTTCTTTGGCCTTGGGAAAAAAGTAAGATGCCTTAATTTGAACAAATCTTCTGTCTTTAATAGAGAGCGAGAGATATAAGAACAGCAGTCAGGGATGACGAACTTGCTCCGGTGGCGGCTCAACAGCTGTTGTGTCTGAAGCGCGTTCCAAATTTATGGTTCAAAGAGTCTGGCGTCATACAGAAGAGGGAAATGAGATGCTGATAGGATACGAGTCTGTCTGAAATTAAAAGATCACTCCAGCAAAGTTATTACGGCGTGATGCAGTCCGGTTTAATAAAGCAGTCGAGTGCGCTCTAATTTCAAGTACCGCTGACCTGTGTGAAGCCTGGGCATTCCTAAATGTCACATTAGCTTCCAAAGTGCTACGATGAATCCGATAATGCGTTGTCAGGCAGAAATGCAGAAAAGAAAATACGAGGGTAGCGGGAGGTCAGAGCTTGAAACACGGTGTCGTTACACGTAGGAAACGGAAACTGCATTAAGTCTGATAAGGCATTGGTTTGATGATGTGATGTCAGCGGGCTATGACATATTTGACTTTGATAAAGGTTTGCGCCCACGGAAAGCCACAAAGAGGCCACTTTTAATCCTTCCTTTGTATCTCTTTTCACATACTTCTCATACTTTTTCTTGGGAAAAAAAACCCCCTGCATTAACATTCTCTTGTGCTTTTGAAAAGGCCAGGGGGTTTTGGTGAGACAGTCCTATTCAACTTAGCTAAGACAATACCCCAGATACCTCCCAATTCCCTGGATTCCAAGCCTGCCTTTTGAATAAAGGAAGCATTTTTCTTCTCTCTCTCTCTCTCCCTCGTGCGGCTGTGTAAAAGAGCTTACGACGGGCTTTGGGGAGTTTCTTTGATGCCATAGTAGTTGTCGGACCCAAAGGCTATACCTTCAAAGCTGGTTTAAATAACACGCTAATCTGTCGAAATCTGTTTATAAGATTATCACGCAGCAAGTGCAACTCGCCTGCACAGACAAAGCCTTCAACGGGCGCGTGCATTGTGACGTGTAAACACAAACATGCACAATGGGTGAGGAAATATCTTCTTTGAAAGCGGAGAAAATCTCATTATCAGCCTGAGCCTAAATTTGGAACGAGGCTAGGCTTAGCTCGCTTAAAAGCACGATCCACCCCACGCCAACACCGATACGCGTACCTCCACTCAATTTCTATTTAGCATGACGTGAGCGATCAATAATCAACTGCTGCCGTGATCGCCAATGATTAAATGGGTCTCTGTATCCTCGTTTAAATCACATGGATGGCATGAGGGATTGCAGGAACCAACAAAACCAACTGGCAAAAAAAAATAAAAGAAGAGCAGAGCAAACAGAGAGATAAGGCCTAGTAAACATGTCACCAGCGCATAATTAACCAGACAACAACTACGCGCCATAAAATCTCCTCCGAGCTGTGCAGGCATCGTCTCATTCCCCTCCAAACGAGCTCAGAATCTCCTTAATACCCAGATGAATTGTGTGCCAGATACAATAAATTCCATTTTATTAATTCTCCTTCCGCTTGCTTCCTTTTAAGCCAGCAGACCTATATTTTTAGGTTGTCATGGCAGCAGGATTTTTTTTTTTAATCCACTCTTTCAGAGAAAAGGATGATAAAACACAACTTTACTTGTTCATGATTCCCGTTTTTCTTTCAGTCATATTAAAAAAAAAAAAAAAAAAAAGCAAAATGTTTCAATAAAATATGTACAATTTTCAAACTTCGAACTCCAAATGTAAATTATGCATTTGAACAAGCAGTGTTAAAAAGCACTGCCGTGGAAAATGGTGATGGCCAGAGCGCCATTAGCTGTGCTCACTTGGTATTTATACACTGAATAATGTGTCTATGATCCGCAAGACCAGTGGTTAATTCCAGCTAATAACTGACATGAATAATCAGGGGATCATTTCAGATAATTGTCAATCTGCAGCCATGAGCCATAAGCAGCCCTGCTAAATGTAACCTGCCGAGTGGAAAGAGGGAAAAAAAAAGCAAAGAAAAGAAAGAAAGCAGTGACCTTCACACTTGTTCCAGAGCCTTAAAAGCTCCGCTGTCAATACGAGAGCAACGCAGATCAATAGCAGTATGGCGAGCTTCCTAACCCCCTACAAACACACGGGGCTGGAGGATCACAGGCAAACAAATACAGCAACGCAAGCAAGCAGAGAAAAACAAAAGCAAACATACATAAAAAATTGCCACACATTTAAACATCAGAATTGCTGACACAAAGTTGGTTTGGTTTCCAGGATCTCGGATCATTTAAGTGGTGTAACAGTTCACCAGTAAGGACCAGAAATCAGTTTAAAAGTAAACGATAGGACTGCTTCGATTCGTGGACCCCTGGATCGATCTAAATCCACGATGAACTGGTCGATGGGCCGATTTTAACACCGTGAATCGGTCGATGCTTTTGCGTGATCGAATTTTCGTAAATGTTCAAAGGTTAACGTGAGACTCTTGCGGGTTCGGAACGGGAAACTCCTTTTAAGCGTTCGTTAAATGCTCGTTTTTACGCCCGCACTGCTGCGGCGCTTCATCTCTGCAGTGCAACGGGCTCGACTCGTAACAAAAATAAAGAAGAAAACTGAGGCGTTCAAACGTTGAAAAACGCAGATGAATTCCACCATGAGGGCTGCAACTAACGATTATTTTTGTAATCGTTTAATTATTAACTTGATTATTTTTTGATTAATTGATTAATCTAATGATTATTTTATTAGTCTATTGAATATTTTTGGATTAGGCAATTTTCCTTTGTTCAATTTTCCAGTAAATCATAAATCATAATTTTTTTCAAATTTTTAAAAGTCCCAACATAATAACGATATGCAGTGCCAAAATTCTAAAAGGCATAAAAACACACACGCAGACAGCTTTGCCTGTTCCTGAGACACAAACATTCAGAAAATAAAATGAACATATTTCATAGGGCTGCAACTAACTAACTATTTATTTTTATTATCATTTAATCTGCTGAATATTTTCTGAATTAAGTCATTAGTTGTTTGCTCCATCAAATGTCAGAAAGTGGTAAAAAATATCGATCAGTGTTTCTCAAGATGACCTCCACAAATGTCTTGTTTTGTCCACAAACCGAAGATATTCAGTTTACTGTCAGTAAAGAAACCAGAAAATATTCACATTTAAGAAGCTGAAATCAGAGAATTTGGACATTTAAAAAAAAAAAGACGGTTCAAAATGATTAATAAATTGTGAAAATAGTTGATGATGAATAATTTAATAATCCATTAATAATCGATTAATTGTTGCAGCTCTATTCCGCCCACGGAAATATATGCTATGCCTAACAGGTGAAAAATGGCTGGCTTCCTCTTCTGGGCTTCTTCTACGCAGTGCTTTCTGCTACTGTACGTCAAAAAAGAAGATCCCGGGTCTTTTATGAAATATGAATATGAAGGTAAACAATACCACTTTTGGCTTATTCTGATTCATCTAGGTAAATAAATGTCGACATTAAACATAGAACTGTATTGGATTGCATTGGATTGCAACCGAATCAAATTGTTGCATAATAAAAAAAAATTTTCTCCCTGAATCGTATCATAGCCCATGTATCTCGATACGTATCGGATCGTTTTAGAAGGGAGAAATGCACATCCCTCATAACTAGTGAGAGAGAGAGAGAGAGAGAGATAGATCACTTCATCCTCATCAATATGCAAGTATATCAACCAAACAAACCTAAAATCTAATCAGCTCATCTACTCCCCCTTCTGATATCTATGGTGGAAGTATCAAGTGTTGATGAGTTATTTGTTATTTTGTGAACAAATATTTGTTGCAACAGTAATATGCAAATATAAACATCAAACAACCCTAAAAGCTGTTTAGCTCACCTACACCCTGGGGGATACCTATGATGTAAGTATCAAGAGTGGACCCCTACTGTTAATGAGAGCAGAATGTGTTGACAGACAAACAGATGGAATACTAAGTAAATACTGCTCGGACATAAAACAGGAAAGCTAATGTGTATAGTTTACTGTTACTGGTCTGCATTTGTATATCGAAATGTCATCTGCATATACTCACGAATGTTGTCGGTGTTCTCTTGTACAATGTCCGTCTTGAGCAGGTTGTCGGCCAGGACGAAGGCGCCTTGCTCCACCGTGTCCAGCAGCGTGGTGGCGGCTCTCAGCTGCTCGCCTGTGCTCAGCTCCATCCACGCCGCCTGGGCCTGTGGCTGCAGCAAATTGTTGACCGTCTCCACCATGGCCTGGGGAGTCCAAACCATCGATCAGTGAAAACAAACTAAGGACTCTGCTGTTTAACATGTTGATTTGGTAAAAGGTCTGAGTGACAATCGGGCACAGTTCAGAGCAGACAAACAAATCATGCAATCCATGAGGGAGAAGACGTGAAGAAGAACAGGTGTGATTCTACACCGACTTCGACACTCGAACCCATCGTGGCAAGAATCGAATCTGTGCTGACGTTGTTACGTGCCTACAGGAAGTATTAATCATGTAAATGATTCCAAGCCAAAGCTTTCAAGACTAGAGGACGAGTTTGACGTGATTTAAAGCTACAGTCTATAATCGTTGAGACAAATGCGTGTATCAACAATCCCAATAAACAAAAGTACTAAAGAATCGCACAACACAAACGCTTCGGTTGGAAAGCCAATGAATGCGCTCAAGATGTTGGGTAGCTACGACTTCTTTGGCTGCGTCCAAAACGGCAATGAAGCATTTAAAGAAGGAGCAGGAACATTCAGAGAACATGATAAAATTGAGATCCATTCAAGATTAAAACTGCAAATGGCAATATTTAAGAATGAAATACTACCCGGTTAAGTACCAGTGCCCCAACAGAGCAAACGAAACATGACTGAAGTGGTGGTGGGGGAAGTTAAATGACGTTATAGTGCAGCAGAAAGTCAAGTGTGCTTTTGTCAGCAGTTTGCCGCACTGCTACCAACGAGCATTCCAATGCCTCTCAGAGACATTAACTTGAATTTTTGAAAAGCTATTCATGTCCCTTTGAACATGAAAGCCCAATCCATATATCAGAAAAACAACAAAGAATGGCGATAATGTGGCATCCAGCAATTCCCTTCATTGCGGTTATCAGAAATTAAAGTTTTCTTGGAATGAACAAAGTTGTGGTTTGGAGGGTACGGCTATTTATGCAGGGGAATTGTCCTTTTAGCATGCTGTGCTAAACAACATGCTCACAGTGGTTCGTGTTAGCATCGACTGTTATGGCTCACATATGCATAACCATTCGCAACAGTTCGTGGTTGGCGGTAATGGTAAACGAGTGATGTTAACCTTTATGGTTGCAGCTAGCACAAACCTCAGTTAGCATAAAACTGATATTACACAATATGTTATATCTTATTCCTATTTATTTAATGTATTATGTGTCTGGCACTGAATGAAATCAAATCAAAGCTGTGGTTTGCATTTTCTTTACTATGACCGGTCAGCATTCAAACACCTCATGTCAATGTAACAATGCCCAGTGTAAATATCCTGACACCCCACAGCTGAAAATCCAGTGGTTCCTGGAATACTTTTATCTGCCATATTCTTTTTTTTTTTTTAATCTGAAAATTAAAGGGAATTAGACTCCAAACCCCAATTTGGATAAAACCAAAAGCAAAAAGACGAATCATGATCCTCGCACTTGTCACAGCCTTGGGCTTGTACAGCAAAAACATAGATATTAGGTGAGTGGGTCAGACCATCCCAGCCAGTTTGTGTAGGCAATAACTCAAAAGCAGCAAAAGCTACCAACTTGTAACTCACCGAATTAAAAGAGCACAAAACGGGGATGAAGTCATCCGATGGTGGTTGATGTCGATGCACCAGACCAATCAAAAAAGCAACGTTGTTTTGTTTATGTGATATCCCATAAACATATGTCACCTGCTGGATATGGTGCCTTCTGTCACACGTGACTAATATACAACGGAACGGGAAAATAACACTGGAATTAAAGAATAGATAGAACGTGTGGCTGGGGAACGGCATTTCAAAACCTTTGCAACACCTGTGCTTTGGAACATTGTTCCAGTGTCCAAATCAAAAGGAAGACATTTTGAACACTGGCACCTGCTGGACGGTTCAAGAATATGCATCCATACCAAATTATGGATTTCATATTTAAAGGCTACAGTCATTTAGCACTTACGTTGCTTTTATTTAAGCATGTCAAATGAATTTGTATTTAGAAAAGAGCAAAGAGACGTCCGTAAAGGGGGGGAATCCACCCTCCCAATTACATTACACCGTGAAGTCGTAAGTTTGATTGGAATCAGTGTGATAGCAGGACAAATTGGGGACTGATTGTCTTCAGCTCGTAGAAGCCGGCTGAGAATATCAAACGGCACCAGCTGGCCTGTCCTCATTCAAAACATACCCTGAACACATTAAGCCACCCACACCTCTCCACCTGCCTCTTGTACACTCAGGCACGTGCACGGCCTGCCTGAAATGCAGCCGACAACCCGTGCACAGCCTGCCATCCACGTGTGCACTGAGCTGACCAATTTTCATGTAATTATTCATTATCTGCAGCCAATGGCCAATCACACCTGCTGACATTCAGCTCGACGCAGAGGTTGACTCAGTCTCAATTAAGAAGCTCTTTTTTTCCCCCTTCAGGTGCTGGCATTTTTCTTTTCCTTCTTCACTGCCGTGAACAAGAGATTTTTTTTTTCTTCTTAAGACACTGAAATAATGGTCGTTCGAGGAGCGGATTGATGGATTTGCAGAAGAAGCTGTCACAGTTCTGGAAGTACAGTCGATGGACAGATAAGACCAAGATCGGGATGTCCAAAAATGACGAGGAAAGTGTTGAAGAAGAGAAGGAGCGTCGAATGGTGCAAAGCATGCCAACTCATCTCTGAAACAGCTAATATTCCGGAGCAGAAATGCACGTCTCCAAATGAAACTTAATTATTGATGTAACTTCAGACAAAAGCAGAGGGATGCATTTCAAAGAACATAAGGCTTTATTATCTTCATTCATCCACATCCTTCAAAACTCACTGGACCAGGCTTCGTTGTGCGGAAGGACAACAAGTCAAAGGATACAACTAAAGAAACTTTGCCAGTGGTGCTATGCTTTCTATTGGCTCTTCTTCTTTCAGCTGCTCCCATTAGCGGTCCCCACAGCACATCATCCATCTCCATCTCACCCACAAACCTCCTCTTTGGCCTCCCTCTTCTCCTCCTGCCGACTGGCTGCAAGTATTTAAAGTCGTCTACCTTCACCACCTCTACTCTTTGCAACCTCACTATTCCGCCCTGCTCCCTCTCATTCAAACACGTGCTCACTCTGTCTTGCTCATACACGGTCATTTCATTCCCCTTCTCTCCAGAGCATATCTCCGCCTGCCTAGGCTAGCCTCAACCTGTACTTACTATTGCACACTTTGCTAACCATTGCAAGCATTACCTATGTTATCTGCTCATAATAAACTGGGCAGCTGCATTGAAAAGATGACATTTCCATTCAAAGATTTGTGCTTTTACTTGGATCTAGACATGAAATAAATCTGTTGTTGCACAATTCCGGACATTCTGACATAACATTAGCCATTTCTCAGTGAACTCCCAAGGATGTGCAGTCATTACATAAATATTGTATTAAATGTCATCATATATTTTGAGGTGACCCTCTTTCAGCTAACTTGCCCAAGAAGTAGTAATGAGTGTCAGAGTTGTGTATTTGAGCTGACTTTGTGCTGTCTAAGAAAAAAATAGACTGTGACAACAAAGACGAGCATATACAGAAATGTCTGTCCATTTTGCAGTTTATGTCTCACCTACTTTTGTTCCTAGAACAAGTCCCTCCCCATGTTAAATGCAGCCTCAACCTCCCGTTTAATGGAAAGACATCAAACAGCAGCAAAAACATCTCAAAGCCTTTTTATGGGACCTTTAAGGTTAATGGACAGGTTTAGATGAATCCTGCTGGAAACACACACTTCCAAAAACCCATTTTATGGGAGTGCGGGAGTGAGCGAATTCTAAAATAACCTATGAGAGCATTGACACACGTTCGTGAACATTGATTGCTCCCATTTTAGTGTTTTCAGTGTTGCGCCAAAGCTATGTTCCATTTGCTCTGACACTCAGCAGTTACCATCGCTCCAAACTGCTAAAGCACGGTATGACTCTGGACAAAATGTGAAGTGCAAATAAGGTTGAATAAAGACGATTCATGTGGGCATGAGAACCCAAGGGTCATCTGATTCAGCATCAAAACTCATTCAGCAAAATGTATTTGGACAGCAAGATGAAATTTTAACTTTTACACTTTAATGTTGAAATGAAGATTTTTTTTTTGGGTGAGGGAAAGAAAACAGTAGCTAATGCTTATTGAGTTTGATAATCTTATTAAAATATTGTTCTTACGTTTATGGTTATTTCAAACAGACTTTTTGTTTAAAGACCATTTCCCATAATTGTTTCAAGAAGTGATATCTACAGTTAGATATTACAGTATATACAGTTAGATCAGCTGTTATTTTTGGTGAGGGGACATAGCTTTTCTGACTTCCAAAGTGGAGGCGTAAAAAACTAAGAGTTACTGATTGGTGAGAAAAATGCTACCATTTGCCCCTAACCAGTAAGCTGAACCTGGCCATGAAAAGTATGATAGAAATAACCTGGTTTGAAAACTTTTTGTAGGTTTCATTCTATCATTCAGACCCACATTCAGTGTTGGATAATAAATAAATATTCTCGCTATTTCATGAGATTACTGGCAGACAATTTGGAAAATCTTCTCATCTTTGTTATCCATTTTTCATTGTTAATGGTATCTTCTGTGCACCTGCAGAGGAAATGGTGTGACTCAAGTTCAAAATAGATCAGGAAGGGGAAAAATGCACACGGCCAAATCAAACTACTAGCTAATCAATACATGTCAAAATATGAGATTTATCAGTCAACCTCTTCTCTTTTTCTTGTCAAAATTTATTCATTCTCTGCCACTTATCCAGGTGCAACAGCCCAAGCAGCTCACCCCACACTTCCCGATCCTCAGCCAAGACCTGTAACTCTTCCTGGGGTATCCCAAAGCATTCCCAAACCAGCTGGGAAATATAATCCCTCCAGCGTGTCCTGGGTCTTCCCTGGGGCCTCTTCCCAGTTGGATGTGCCTGGAAGACCTCCCCCAAGAGATGACCAGGGGGCATCCTCACCAGTTGCCCGAACCACCTCAACTGGCTCCTTTCGAAAGGAAGAAGCAGCAGCTCTACGCAGAGTCCCTCCCAGATAGTCGAGCTACCCTGTCCCTGAGTGTAAGCCCAGACACCGGACGGAGGAACCTCATTTCCGCCGGTTGTATCCACAACCTTGTTCTTTCGGTCATTACCCAAAGCTCATGAGCATAGGTGAGGATAGGTGCGTAAATCTACTGGTAAATTGAGAGCTTCGCCTTCCGACTCAGCTCCTTCTTCACCACAATGGTCTAGCCAAAATGAGGGCATTGAATCCTTTTGGACAATCCTAACTGTTGGATAATCCTAAATGTTGGAGTTGACCCTGGAGCATCCATACACATACAGCTATGTGGACCCAAACTGATGTGCATATTTCCAAAGGTTACTTGGAGCAAACGCGTGGCATAAATGCATTTGGCTGCATGTCCAAGTTCTTATTGCTATCTAGACGGCGCATAAACTGAACACAATGGTGGGCGCTGGCCGTAAAGAGGTTGGATTTAATGTCGTCATGAGTAAAAGGCAAGCTGTGGGCTGAAGATAATTTCAACCAATAAGAGGATCACCTGTGAGGCTTTTTCAGTGTTGTGCCCTTTCAATACTAGAAATAGGCTGCACTGGACTTTAGACCAAGTTTTCGTTCATCTTAGGTGCAAACACTTTCTGGTGGCGGATGATATGAATCCACCAGTTCATAGAGCTCACCACAATGCAGACCAACACGCAAACATGAGCACCAGTGTACACGCTATTTTAAGATTGTGGCCGCTGGACATGAAAATAATAACTGTGTCGTGTGGAAACCAGCAATGGCACGAGCACTGCACTGCACACCGTGTGGAAAATAGGGCCCTCTGTGATCCTTGAGAAACCCAGTACCTATCCGCCAACCAGACCACTACGAAAACACTGCTTGCGTGCAGAGGAGGTTCTCTGCATTTTGACAAACTTTGGCTCCTTTGACAGGATTTCAAACTATCACAATGGGAAAAGCATCGTTTCGTGCTTCAGTGGGAACAAGAAGTGAGGGAGGGGGACAGCTGTGTGGTGCAGCCCTACCATCAGCTCACTCTGAGCAGTTGACTTGCAGAGACTTGATGGTGGGCTGCTGCTATTTTACTCCTATTATCCCACTGTCACTCCATCTGTCGAATGCACCGGCTCGCTCTGCTGCCGCAAACTCCCAAGCAACCTCGGATTTTTTTTATTATTTAATTTTCTTAGAATGGTGCCCAGCAGTAAACACCACAGTGTCTCCGAGCTCCTTGCACATGAGGAAAAACGGATGATGACTGGGCGTGAAAACCTGCAGCACACAGGCCATTTGTACCAATGCAGAAAGGAGGGAGGGAGGAAGAGGTGGACGCGCTAGCGCCTGGCACGAGTCCGAGCCAACCCGTGGCGGTGTATCTGTGTGCTGATAGATGAAATGAACTCCAGGTCTGAGAAATTGATTCTGGCTGAGGCTGATCCCCTATCCCTTCTGGCTGGCTTGCTTGTCAGTTTTGTCTGTGCACTCAGCTTGTGTCCCTGATTTCTTCCATTCCTTCCTTCCTGTTCTTCGGGTTGGTTCCTTTCACGCTTTTT
>OMMV01010105.1:2047-15938 GCA_900302635.1 Chatrabus melanurus
TATCCAGATTCTATTAAAAAAAAAAAAAAAAGTTCTGTGCTCCTCAATGCAACCATGAAGCCTTGCAGTCTCCTGACAAAAATTCAGTGAACCTTCGAATGAACCGCAGGCTGGAGGAGCATGAAAAGAACAGAGACACCATCATCAGAAAGAACCACAGAAAAAGAACATTATAGAATGTTAACCAACCTCTCCCTTTTCCCCCCAATATCAGTAATACTGCAGGTAAAAGTGTGTGTGGTTTTTTCCACCCAAGTTTTGTGAAATAAATTATCAAAATAATTCAATTTAAGTTTTTCTTCTTTTAAGATTTATGAAGTTGTAGCTGTTGTGCTTCACAATACACATTTTTGAGTTATCTCTACTTCTAGCCATGATAGTGCTGCCTACACAGAGGTGCAGTGAAAAATGAGGTGGCGGTGACTAAAAATGCAACGGGAGTTTAAAAATAAAAATAAAAATTTCTGAAACTGCTTTGTGGGGTTTTTTGGGGGGAGGGGTGTAAATGATCCTAATGGTAGATGCTGCTTGTAAGAGGTGTACTCCTGCAGAACTGTGGCTTTCTGTCCTGGGATAAATTTTTTTGTTAGGGTGTTCCACATTGAAATGTTGGTTATTTTATCTGAGGTAACCACTTTTGGAACCGGGGCACTGAGCGTCCCTTCACAAAATGGGCAGTTCCAGACAATGGCAAGAGAAATAGCGCAGATGTCGAGTTATGCACTCGCAAGAAAACTGACAAGCTGTAACAGTGGTCATACACTAAAGGGTGGGGACTGTTTCTGTGTGCCTGTAGGACCCCGATACATGCTGCTGCATTTGCTGAGGATGTAGCGGGTCTTCAGCTGGTGCTTCGCCATGGAGCCGAGATCAATGCAGTGGACAAAAGTGGGCGCTCTGCTCTTATGGTGGCTGCTGACAAGGGACACAGTGGCACTGTGGGTACGTGCAAAAAGAAAGATTATGCACGCTGTCAACTACAGTCCATTCAACACTGGCTCTGCATTTAATTTATTACATAACCTTAGAATACGAAGAAGCTGTATGTCGGCTTGAATAATTTTCTTGTTGCCTGTGGTTGTGATTATTGTTGTCTGCCTACAGTTTTCTTCTGCATTCTACTTGGTTTAAATGTCCACTTTTTGTACTTGTAGTTGAAAGGATGTATCTCCACTCAGTATGTTAAAGTAGACACTCTCGTTTGTTCAAAAAGCATCAGAAGTAGATCTTTAACCACCACACACATCACATAGATTCTGATTCAACTTACATTCAGTAGATCTTCTGTAACAAAGTATATCAAATATTTAAGTAGTTACACATAATGCAGCTTTACAATGTTCACAGAAAATACCCTGAGTTGTTGATATTTTCATCCTACAAAAAATTAATAACTCATTGCTGTAATTATATCAGATGAACTGTAGTTGCACAACATAAATGTCTTGTGTTCCAGCCATCCTCCTTCACCGGGCCAAGGCTGACCTGACACTGCTGGATGAGAACAGGAACACTGCCCTGCACCTGGCCTGTAGCAAGGTATGCATCCTTACAATGAACTAGGGGTGGGCGGTATAAACGGTAGACTATATAAACAATATAAATTTGCCCAGCGGTAGGAATTTTGATTATACCAGCCAACCGCGATAGCTGGTGATCTAACAGCTCATAGTTGATCCGTGATCTGTACGGCCTTGGCTGGGAAGTAACCTGTGATGGAATGGTGACCCGTTCAGGGGGAGTCATGCACTCTCGCCCACTTCACACCACGGAAACCGGAGATACGCATCGGCCCAATGGACCTCAGGGCCTATAAGGGCGTATTTACATCATAAGCTACTGAATAGAATTTCATGAAATTTGCCAGGAGTATCAGTTGTGCGCTAGTCTTGACTGAGTTTGAAATAGTTTGTGTGCGTATTTTTGAGAGTTTGTTCTTTCCATAGGATTGGCAGAGCGGCCGGCACCTCTGCCAGCTACTGCTGATAAGTCATAGACTACTGAATGTCCTCCACAATAAAAGCGATTTGACATTACGCAAATAGCAGCTGCACTCGAAAGAGAAAAGAGTGCAATAACGCCGGCATTCGGGCTAAAGTAAATGGCCTATTGGGGGATTAACAAGATAAACTAACTTTACATATTTAAAAGGCTCTATGGTGCTTCTCTTTTAGTGATTATTAACGTATAAGAAAGCAATGGTGTAGAGGGGGACATTGGATTAGACGTGTTTTTAACGACATGCCGTGTAATTAGCTGAAGCTGCTAACTGCAAATGTGTGTGCTAAGTGTGTTTGTGAAAAGCCTTACTGTGACTACTGTTAAAATTTGGCGGGAAAGCCAGTTTTTTGTTTTTTTATTGCAATCTCCCCGTCATTCTGTTAATCAGCTACACAATGACAGCAAAAGCGAACTCGCATGTTCTCTGTGCATTTGCGCCCCCTGAAAATAATTCCAGTTTTCTGTAAGAATGGCAGTACTTCAATACGCACTTTCCTCTCTCTTGCACTGTTGCTCTCTCTTGCACTGTTGCTCTCTCACAGGCTCATGAGATGTGTGCTCTGCTGATTCTGGGGGAGATCCACAGTCCCACTCTTATAAACGCCACCAACAGTGCTCTGCAAATGTGAGAACTCAATTGGCAACAAAAATGACACTGTGCCGTTTTAGTTGCATGGCTTTGAAATGTGTGTGTGTTTAATTTTAATAATTGTTCTCAGTATAGTTATGGTAACACCATCTTTTCCTTTGGCTATATTGGGGACAAATCCTTCTTTATACATCTGGCTAATATGTATCTTGCATAGTACCACAAACAGACGAGAGCTGAAATCCCAACTGAGCGTCCCACTTTTGATGTTGAAAAGGGAGGCGGCGTGCCTCGACAAGATCTGTAACTTTCCAACACCAGCACCTATTCCAGTCTTAGTTGACCGGCAGTCTTTTTTTTTTTCTTCTTCCAGCCCTGTGTTTAAACTTTATTCTCCACTTTTTCCAGGGCTTGAACTCGAGACATAAGGTGAATGATAAATTGATAATTGCGATGAGAAAAATGCGGCTGTGGTCTGCTAATTTCCTCGTACATTTTACTGTTAAGGAAATGTCCACTAAATATCTGATGTTGAAGGAGGCACTTGCTACATTGCTGCTAACCATTTAGCTCGTCTTTCTGGATCTGATTAAAACCTGTAGAACAAAATGTTCTTTTGTGTGTGCACATGGCTGCAGCCATATGCCTATCGTCAAACCACCATGTGTCCTTTGAGACAGAAGGTTGAAAATGAGAGCGTTTTGAAGAACATGTATAATGATTTATTAGTCGTGGAAACCGGAGTGAGCCTTTCTTGCCTCCAAAATGGTGACCATAGCGATGCCGCCAGATGCTCTTCCCCCTAATGTGAGCAAATGGACAGTCTGTCTGAACGATGCTAAAGCTTTTAGAGTGGATCTTTGTTTAAAGTTTTTGGTGTTGGTGTAATATTATAATTGTAAATGAGTTAGGTAATGGTTGTGCCAGTTGTCTCAGACCCTCCCTCGCTCTCCTTCAGGCCCCTCCATCTTGCAGCACGTAATGGCCTGGCTACAGTGGTGCAGGCACTGCTGAGTAGAGGAGCCACTGTGCTGGCAGTGGATGAGGAAGGTGAGGTGCTAACAAGCTGTGCTTGATTTTTCAGAACAATTAAATAAGAATTCTGATAATCTTGTTACAAGTGTACTTCCTGAATGAACTTCAGACTTTTTGAAAACCGTATGTGTGCACTGATGTCAGCGTGTTGTCTGTCAATCAGGCCACACTCCAGCCCTCGCCTGTGCTCCCAACAAGGATGTGGCAGACTGCCTGGCCCTTATCCTCTCTACCATGAAGCCTTTCCCACAGCGGGACCCTTCCTCCTGCTCGTGCTCCTCTCCCACCGTCGCCTCCACCCCAGGTCTCAACTTGCTGAAGCACTGCGGCATCACTGCTGCCTGCGCACCCCTGCCCAGCAACGGCCTCCACAATGGTTATGTCAAAGACCGTCACGGTGCACCGGTTGGCCTGGATGGGTGTCTGTCTGAGTGAGGTTGCATGCCCCCCTCAGTCAGCCGCTATCACCATCATCACCACCAGGGGCCTCCTCCCTTTAACATGGCCCAGAGGACCAGGAGAGCACCCGCCCACATGTCTGTTCTCTGTGTATGTGTGTGTTTGTGCGTCTGTGTGTGCGTGAGTGTTTGGTCTTCTCTTGAGGTGCAGTCAAACCTAATATGCAATTAGATCCCATTCCTCCATCCCCTAGTAGTGCTTAATACATAAAGGTTGATTGCTCTACAAGGTCACTCGGACTACATGTTGATTCCAAGACAAACACGAGCAATCTGGCCATCGCTAAATCATTTAACCCTTTAAAACCATGTTGACATAATTATATAACTAACATCTAAGAGCATGGAAATCCTCGACTATCGCGTCATATCATTCAACAGAAGTCATATCATGTTTAATAAGTTGTGGTGACCTTGTAGAGTAACATGTAGCCTTCCCAAAAGAATTACAAAGAGTTTCCTTATTTAGTTTTATTATTATTATTATTGTCCATTAGCCTAGATTTTTATGAAGGAACCACACAAGGGAAAAATCTAAATTTAGCAAAGAGTGCAATGCTTGTTTACGACAGTACGATGCGAAATTTGGGAAAGGGTCACAAAGATGTTAATTCCATAGTGTACTTGAACTATACGGCCTACCGTTGTTTGGCATTTAAAGATAATTTGGTAATGCTGCTGAATACATTAGCGTGCCTCCTTACAAAGGAGGGGCCATGATCGAGTCAGCGTTTTAATATCAATTTGTTATAAATGCTGACTTATTGTTTTAATGATGCTAATTACATGTTTGTTAAGCTAGAATGTTTCTAAGAATATAAGTTATGACCAAAGTTGATCAACACTACTATGGCTATAAATTATTTATTTGAGATGAACTGTACTGTATAGAGAAAGACAATAGATCTTGATATACCTCGTCAACTCGTTTAGCAGCTGCTTCATCTTCACCCAGGGTCCGTAGGCCTAATGTTCTCTTTTTGTAGGACTGGAGAACTACTGTAGGATAGTGACTGACTGAGGCCTTGTTTATTTTTAGATGAAGGCTTTACTAGTAATATCTGCCAACAACACCTCATCAAAGCATCATATATCTGAGCACATAAATGAACAAGCCATTTCAATTTATTTCCCATCTTTTAACAGTGGGGTTTATTTGTTTTATTTTTTTTTCTTTCTTTCTTCTTTTCTCTGAATGAGTAGGGATTACTTATCAAAAAAGAAAAAACGGTTTTAGTTCTTTGGCAGTCGTCGTTTTTGTTTCTGAAGTTGAGCTGCCATCAGCATTGTGAGTTTAACGAGCTCTTACTCATGAAGTGTTTCTCAGAGCTGGTGAACTAGTCTTAAACATCTAATAGCTTATATCTCAACTTCTCGGTGGTCAACTCTGATCTATACTAAAAGACAAGAGTTTTGTCTGCTTTTTGTTTTTATTGGGCAGTTTCCAAGCAATATTTTCTTTTGGTCTTTTGTTGAACGTTATTGAATAGACAATCACTGTCACAAGGGCTTTTGTTTCCCTGGAATGTGTTTTGGTTTCCCCCCCCCTTCTTCTTTTATTCTTATTTCATGAAAAATAATCTAAAGACTAAACGAATGGCTCTGTGTGTGCCGGGCATTTTACTGTCAGTGTCAACACAAATGCACTGGATTGCCTTTATGGCATCTCATGAAATGCCTTTTGACCCATGCCTTCCGTAACACATTGTTTCAGTTGGAATGCGTAGAATGACGGAGTATGATGAGCCCTGAAACTGATTATCTTTTCACCATTTTGAAAGCAACAGCACTGGACCACAGTTGCACCACAGTATCTAGTGCAGGAAAACTATTTTACCTTGTATGTCTTGGCTTTGTCAGTTAGCGGAAAGTTGATTGTCTTTTATCGGAGCGAGTAGGGGCAAGGATGACAAAAGTGGGAACTTTGCTTAGGCCAATACCTGTTGTTTGATTTCAGGAATAGCAGAAATCCAAATATGTGCTTTTGATGTTCATTTTGTTTGTCTCCTCATACCATTTCTGGTACTAAGCATACTAACGATGATTGTATCGGACCACTAGAGCTGTTTGTGATTTAGATGTTGTAGCTATGCTAGTTTCTTTGTTTGGTTTTTCTAACCATCTGCTGGTGGTTTAACTACACTGAGTCAGATTGTTTTCATTGGCGTGATGACTTCATATCGATTGGTAATGAAGTGGCACAATTGCACACATTAGTTGAAGGTAGACTGGATAAATGATGAGGACCTAGATTCCGCTTTGTTGTCAAATACCCCCTCACTGTGTTTTACTTGAATTTCTGATGCTGATGCTTTCATTTCAGTGATTTCTCATAATTAGTGTCTTAGATGTTGAAATTTGCAGTTGGCATTTCAGTTGACCTTCATAACTGACTGAATTGAGATGGATCAAATTGGTGACCCCACCCCCTCCTGGCCTTTGTTCTCTTGATGAGGAGAGCAGTTACATTTTTATTAATATTAGGGATAGGTACATAATCTCAGGATCTGTGCTGAATCAACAGGTAGAATTTATTAGTCCAATCAGGTCTCAGCAGGAAAATTGTCTACATTCTTTGAAGGGGTAAACCAGTTCATTTTTAATCCAAATCCCACAGCACTTAATTAGATAATGAAGCACGCACTTTAGTACATTCAGGTTCTAAGTGTGTAAAAGGGGGCAGATGTAATGTATGTTCTTATGTTTACATGCATGTATGTTGCTGCTGAATACACAAAGTTAAGAGTTGCAAACATGATCAAAAGCTGCAACAAAATTATCTTCTGGAATGCATTAAAAAAAAAAAAGAAGGAAAAAAAGGGGGGGTGTCTTAGCACTTGAGGACTGTCCAATGCCCGTTGATTTTTTTGAGTTATCCATTTCTGGGCAGCTGGCTGAATGAAGTGACAAGGTTAGATTACCCAGCCTACTGTTAACAATACAGAGTCTGGCCTAAGTCACATAAAATCAGTCCAATGATTCAACAGACACATCAGGCAGGCTCCTAAAAGGTTTCTACATACTCTCTGCCGTCTGTAGGTGCTGTCACACAGGTGTGTTTGGCAGGGATTTTTCTTTAATGATGTCCTTACCTGACCAATAAATGGAGCCGTTGCCCCTGCAACTACACAATTTGCAACTTGAATATTTTTATTGTCTCACAGTATTCTTAATGCATTTTTTTTTGTTTGTTTGATTGTCTGTCTGTATACGTGTGTACCAATGATAACCAAGTGTGCATGGCGTTATATCACAATTTTGATATCGTAACAAACAAAAATGGAGCATATACAATATATCTGACGTCAGAAACTAAAAGCAATGAACGGTCCAATTGTAGCAATAGAGAGCGTGTGTCATAGAGTGCAGCACAAATATTGCACTGCCATCCATTTAGGCCAATTCACTAAATCATAGCATAAATGCCAATGGAAGATTTAAATGCGGGTTGGATGTTTGAATCTTTGGTCACAAATAAGGCCTGTTTGCCAAAATATGTCGAGGGGAAAACCTCTTAGTAAAGCAGCAGTGGATTTATGCATATGTTCGAGCAGTTTACAGTCTGACCATCAAATCTGAGCCATGAATTTTGTGACTGAAATGAATGTAGCGTCAGTTTAAAGCAGGAATGTTTTTATTTTCTCTCCTGACTTTAAACTGTTGCTCTTCATTTATTGTGCATAGATATGATTACAGGTAGCATGTAATAACCTAAATCTCTGCATATTATTCTGTATGTGTTGTAGTCTTCCTGCACTGAGGGTCTGGATAGGTTTTTGGCCTTACTGTTGGGAGTATAGGCTTGCTGTTATGTAATATCACTCTTCCTTATCTATACATATTTGTGTGGCGTGTAGCCTACGAGCTGAGTGGAGGACGAGAGTTCCGATGAATTTATAACATTTGTGTTCATCCATTCCATTGTGATTGCCTTACAGTACAGTAAAACAAGACAAAAAAGGTCTACAGTAGATACGATCACACATACTCGTAAATAGCCTATATTTGACAAAAATGCACCTAAGCTACATCCATTTAGTGCCATAGAAACCTTTATTTGCCTTTAGACATAAATCATATTTACTTGGTCAGTAACGTATTCAGAAAAGCAGGATTATTACACGTTTTCGGAATTGCATGTCTTTTCACCAGTTATTAGAAAAACTATAAATATTTGCATGGAATATTAGTACATAAATGCAAGTATTCTGTTTAAAAAATTTGTATTGTTACAAGTAAGTCTATTTTATAATTGGACACTTTTGAAGAACATAGTTGGTCCCTTTGGTATTGGCAAAGCAATCCCTAGGTTGTGTGTGTGTGTGTGTGTGTGTTGTTCAAAGAAGATGGTTTATAATGTATGTTATATCACTTTAAAAAAAAAAAAAAAAAGCTTTGATGTCCAAAATAACGCATGGTCTACAGTGTATATTTGTATACTGTATATGGCATACAGTATCCAATTGATTTGCCTCAATGGATGTCTTGGTTCTTACTTGAAGTAACGCTGATAAATGGCAAATTTTAATTCAACTCTCTGATCCACTGTTGAGCCTTTTGCCTTAAAAGCTGACAAGGAAGTGATACCTGGCAGTACCTGGGAAAGGGGGGTTGTATCACCTGTAGAGTTATGCTACTTGGTTGAGTTGCTAAAATGCCGGCTAATTCTGGTCTTACTGGCACATTTGGGTGTCGAGAAGCACACAAATCAGTTGAGGTAGCACATAGCTCCAGATTGCCATGGTGCAGAGATTGTTGTGAGAGGTTAGGATATCGCCATATTTGCCACTGTGAATCAATGAATTCAGAATATACTCATAAACAATCAAGTTTGGCTTCTCTGTAGTCTAGAGCCAAATGACACTAGGGGATAAAAGTGGTGTACCTCAAAAAAAAAAATCATACAGAAAGGAAATTATGAAAATACTTGTACAGCTATGCTAACAAAGAATATTAAATAAAATAAAAATTGATCCATCTTGTCATGGATAGCGTAATTCTGCTTAAACCAGCCTAAATCAGAAATGTATCCACGCAGAAGTGTTTGATTCGTGTCTGCAGATGTCTCATGATTCCTACCTTATAAAGGGGCGACACACTGCACCTTGTAATTTCATTGGACCTGCAGTTTTACCTCATTGGTGATCTTTTGTGTGACGATGCTGTCATTGATCCTATATGTTGGTTGTTTTGTTTTTTTCTTTTCTTTTCTCTTGATGCCAGTCGTGTAGGTTCTGTGGTGTATGTGTGTGTGAGTGGATTTCGGTGTACGCATGTTAATCCTATACATGCACAAGTCCCTCCTTTAGTACAGCAAAGCGTTAACCTAATTCAACGCGTTTGTATTTATTACAACCAACGGATGAGGCTATTGTTTGGTCATATGGGGTGAAGCGTTCGTTCTAATACAAAGAGAGAGATGAAGGTAGCTAACAAACTTTACCTCTGTATGTCAAAACAATGATTTTACTGAATGACTAATGCTTGCTTGACAGCCTTCCCTGCCTGAACCTCTGATTATTGATTTCACCCCACCAATAGGACCTGTGTAATATCGAGCACAGTGGTGGCACGGTGCCTTTTATTTGTTATACCGAAAGGTACGGTCTTCCATTTGTATTTCCCAGAAGCCTTATAATGGGAAAAAGAAATTACATTGAAAATATGACTACAGTAGACAGGCTTTTGATTATTGATTATTTCAACCTGATGTAAACTGAGATTTCATTTAAAAATAATAATAAAAATAGCCAAAATAACTATTAGTCTGGATTTCATGGTGCATTTTCAGTGACTGAGCACCCCCTTTGGGTGGCGGAATAAATTGCACATCACTGATGCGATTTTTGAAACATCAAACGTTAAATGGATGGGAATAAACTGTATGAAAGCACAATTCCAAAGAAGGCACCTCGGGGCTCGCTCGGCTTTCCCAACGCCATGAAATAGAAGAGCCTTTTTGACCAAATTTAGGCATACATATGAGGAGAGAAGAAAAAAAAATCACACTCTGAGTGCAGAAAACAGCAGGTTTGATTGTCAGTAACACATTACCTGTAGAAACACCACTGTCTGGGATTTCAGAGAGCTTCTGATTGTTCGTCTCAGCTCTTTGGTATTCATCAGTGATTACGAATTACACAATATCGACCATGTCGTGACGCGACGCAGTACCTGCGTTCAAGATCAAGCGATGACATTTAGGCAAACTGTTTGTTGTGACTGTTGCAAATTGATTGTGGAGATAGTTTTGTGTTTAAATTAGGTTAGACTGACGATGAGTAGGTTTGCAGTAGTAGCTGTGTGCAGTGTTAATAACAGTGTGGTCCTTATTATAGAAGTGGCGTAACTTTTGTTGTCTTACTGCAACATTAAGGCATGAGCTATCTTCTCTCAAGCTGACCTCGTTTGAAATAGACAAAAGATAAAAGTGCAATAACCTTTTGTTTGTCGTTGCTTCCTCAGTTGAAAACCTTTATTTAAATAAGCCCTTTTTTTTTTTCTTTTTTTTTTCTTTTTTATACCAAAAGTCACTCTTCTGTAGCAAATGAAGGGATTTCAGCAGTCCTCTTGTTTGTATTCAGAGTGGTGGCATTTGATAGTGGAGTGCGATATTCCATTCTTAAAACTGTGATCAATAGCTTACTTTTAAAGCTGCCTGCTCAGAGAAAGGACTGTGCACAAGTTGATGGATGGATTTGAGCAGGTGTGCGTGCATATATATATATATATATATATATATGCACGCACACACTTTCTGAATAGACATTGATGGTATTGTAGTGTGTGGACATGAACCAAATTCTTGTCCTTGAATTCTGGTTTATAGCCGGTAGAAATGTTCATTTGCATGTGTAGATGTATATGCATCCTCTTCCTCCTTGAATGAAATGTTTTCTCAAAAATATTTAGACCTGCTGTCAGTGATGTATGCGGATAAAAGGAATTATGAAATGCCTTATATTTGTTTTCAATGTTCAGCATTAAGGGTGATTTCCCCGTGTCCCTCCCTTTTCAGCGTGTAGCCTACAGCTTGTACAATTTAAAAAAAAAAAAAAAAAAACAAACAAAAAAAACATGAGATTTCTATCTACTGTATAGCATATGTGTTTTTTCAGATTTTTGTTCCTCGGAGGTCCTGTGATTGTGGTAGTAGAGAAACATTCCCCTTGAAAAGTGCCGTTTGTTTTCACCAGCAGAGGTCGTGTACGCGGGGGGGATGTACTATATATGCGCGAGAAGGAAAGTAAAGGTTAGGAAGCACTCTGCAGGGTTTTCGTGATGAAAAAAAAAACGACACACAGTATTTGTGTAGGTGACATAAGGCAGCAGCCATCTGATGGAGCACCTTATCGACTTGCTCTTCCTGTGAGCTCACACCAAGCTTGATTCCTCCAGAGCAGAGCCATAACGGAGAATTCACCTTTTAGGAGCCCCCCTTGAATATGCTGTTAGGAATAGCCTACTGTAGGAAAGGATGTGTACTGCATGTTCTGTGACATTTTAGTTGTTAGTCCCTTCCGTGTTTTTGTGTTTAGTCTCCTTCACTGTAGATGTTGCCACCTCATTGCAATTCACAAGCTATTAACAATCCTTTGACAACTGGACTAGAGCAGGCATTGATCTGCTGCAGAGGCAGCCTTACTTCATTGCAAATAATAATAATAATAATAAAAAATAGATAATGGGGTGCCTGTTTTACTTTGAGTGGCTTATCTAGGGGAGAAAAAAAACCACAAAAGAGCCCTTACCGTGAGTGGTAGGACTCTGGATCAGGGCTTGTGATGAGTTACAATCAAATAGTTACAGTGCACCTTCACACAAATAAAGTTGGCTTGTCCACCCAACATTCCAAAGTCTTTCATTTCCCCCCATTCTTTTCCCGTTAATGAAATAGATATGCTTATTTATTTTTAATGTTTTGCTTTGCTGGTGAATGAAGTGGGCATGTGTGTCAGCGACAGGGTTCCCTATTTAGCCTGATTACCTCATTTACAAACCTGCAAATATACTACTCTACTGTGTGTAATATAAAGGAGTCAGTGCCATCACCAGCAGCATGGTCTCTAGACCTGTGATGACAACAGGACCAATGAACTTAAATTTAGGCAATAGAACAACATGATTATAGCCTGGAGGTTTAGACATGATTGAGTTTTTGGAAGGCCACATGGGCCTCTCGATTTCTTCAAGTTAGTGAATTGCCTCAGCTGCTACCCCAGTCACCATCAGGGCCAATCGGAAATGCTCCAGATACGTTTGACCCCCGTTTCATACCGGCTGGGTTGTGTGCGCGTGGCGTCTGGGCTCCCACGCCTCACGTTGCGTGTCTGTATTTACACCGGGGAGCGTTTCAGCTGCAATTCCAATGTCAGCCAGCTCATTGTCTTTGATACTGGCTTTCTCCCACACTGTCCTTTCTTCTTTGAAGTGTTTTTTAGTCGGCACTAATCGGCTGGTTTTTGTGCGTTTTGTTGGGGGGTTTTTTTAACCATCGCATGCAGCTGATATTACCAGCGGTCAGCTGACTGCACCTTTCTGAAAGCACACGTTGTGTTGAACGCGTTATAATATATAAACATAAATACATAGACTCACCATCTGAACCAACAGTTTTTTCCTTTTACATTTTTATAATCCAGATCCTGTGGGTCACAGAGCTCATTGCGAGCTTAGTTGTGGAACATTCGGAAAAATGAATACCAAAAAAATAGATTTTGTGTAACCGCATAGCAGTCGTGACTTTATCCAGTTGCTGAAATTGTTTAAAAATAAAATTGTATTTTTCCATGTCTGTGACCTCCACACTTATAAACTCTAGTAAAAGGTAGATTTTAATATTGCTGGTGTGATGTCAAAATGACTGCCTACAGATTGTTTTTCTGTCCATTTTTGATGCGTGCCACTCGCGTCGTGTGAAAAATAGGAGTCGGTTCTGTTCTTGGAGAGGGGCATGGCAGCTGCGACGCGAAACGCACTTCTGGGACGCTTCCCTCACGCAGGCTTTGTACAAGGTGTGATCTGTTGACACGGCCACCGAAATGAAAATCGACACAATGCTGCCGTCTCTCACACACACACACACACACACACACAATGCAGCCGGTGTGTTCCAGGCCTGAGAATTTTGGGGAATGTTTTTGTTTTGGTTACAAATTGATATTCCACATTATTTTACAAAATAAGGCTGGGAAGTCTGGCATTGCTCTGCGGCGTTGCACTGCTCCTGAAAGGTTGACTGGACTAGCGACTGAGGTTTTTGAAGCCTGGTGTAAATCACAGTTATTTAAGTGAACGATTATTTTGGCGTCACTTGCTGTTTTCTGTAGCATTTCTCCTACCTCCTTGTTTTGCAGCCTTGAGTATTGTTCTTTTTCTCCACCTTCTCTGACAAAACAAAAAGGAAACGGGACGGGAGTACGGATTTTTCATAAGCAATGGTAGTTATACATAAAAAGTATGTGTGGTTGTGCTCTGTGTATATGTGACATTGGAAAAAAAAATATTTATGAGAAGCATTTATATGACAAAATACCACTGGAATGTGAAGCCAGACAAAGTTGTGATGCAGATTATGATGATAGTCTATCCCCTTTAACATTCAGTGGTGATTGGTCAGAGGAATCATCCTTTGAAAACTAATAACCATGCATTAGCTTTTTTTTTTTTCTTTCTTGTGCATATACTTTTCTGTCAAGCCCGATAGTATATTTCAGTGTTTACAGCTTTGTTCTGGGTCGGCCATTGATTGCCCTGCAGTTGTACTTGATACCACAGATTGTCACAAAATGTGAAGGTGGATGTGTAA
>OMMV01010155.1:1521-19440 GCA_900302635.1 Chatrabus melanurus
CACACACACACACACACACACACACACACAGAGTGTACAGACACACACAGGCTACACGTTAGACACGAGTGTGACAAAGTTACGTGTGTGAAACACACCAGTGCTCAGGCAGTATATGAAAAATGAGATTCTTTTTATGCATATGTGGCAAAGTGAAGATGAATTACAATGTGGATAAAGTTTAGAAAAGCCTTGTGATTGTGTCTGTGGTGCATATCGCACAAAATGTTACAATCACACACTTATAAAACATGTTGATGTATGATGCTTATTGGAGGATTCACATGATGACCCAAATATTTCATGGCCCTGACTAAACCCATCCAGCTTCATATGAAAACAAAATCATACATTATATTCCACCTGTCCATCTGTCCATCTGCACATGCTCACGTGGACATTATGGGCCCTATCTTGAAGATCTAGCACATGATCTAAAGTGCATAGCACAAGTGTATTTGGGGCGTGTCAAAATCCTCATTGCTATTTACAGGGTGTGTAATCTGAGTGCAACAAAAGGCATATGGAGCAAAAGGGTTGCATTTAGTCACTTAATTAGTCATGGGTGTGTTTTGGATGTGACATGAAATAAACCAATCAGATTGTCATCTTCATTCCCTTTAAGAGCTGGAGTCTCCTGGAACTCAAATGGCAGGTTTTCTGGTAAGTTAACAGACTGGTATGCAATATGTCACAGGGTGCAAGTTGAGAACAGACACCAAAGCTCCCTGAGGTGAAGCACTGAAGCAGTAAGGTGAAGTTTTATATTTTTCCATTAGTGTTTACTTTTATTTATTTTAATTGTTGTTTTCAAATCAGTTTTGCTGTGGCTGTAAGGCATATCTGAATATTGTGCTGCATCGATATCAGAAATACGCTGCACTCGACTTCAGACCAGGTTTTTGTTGCTTTCTACTACATCATCAGAATAGCATCCACCTGCACTGCACTTGACCACACCTCATTTCAAAAGCAAAAATGCCCTGCAAGTACTCCATGAATGCAAGAGTGAACATTGATTGGGCTTATTTGCACCCAATTTTGATTTTCATGAAGCATTTGATTTGGTTGACCGGACTGCTCTCTGGGACATCCTGGAAATGCACGGGATCCTCGAGGAGTTGCTCGGCATCATAGCCCGCTTATACACAGGTACTGTGAGTGCTGTATGGAGCGGGGGCAGAATCTCTGACGTTTTCCTAGTGAATCCTGGCATTCGTCAGGGATGTGTTCTGGCTCCTACTCTGTTCAATGCTTGCATGGACTGGGTGATGGGTAGAGTTATGGAGACCAGCAGCTTAGGTGTCTTTGTCATTGAGGAAAGGTTTCCTGAACTTGAATTCGCGGACAATGCTGTGATCTTTGTGGACTCAATGGATGCCCTGAGGAATCGGTGTCTGGGTTTGCAATTGTTCTGGATGAAGCCTAAGATCTAGGCTTTCAATCACTCAATGGAATCAACCATCAGAAGTGTATCTGTATGTAGTGAAAACGTCAACTTGTAGAGACAGTCACAAAGTCAACAATTGGATTTGTTTGTTACTCGGTCTCTTTGGAGGACCTTTGGATACTGCTGGAATGACTTTGTGACAAACAAACGGTAACTTAGGGAGACTCAGATGAGGCAAACCATTTGCATTGTGAGGGAACATCAGGTATGACATTTTGGCCATGTACCACACTTCTCTGTTCATGATCCAGCATACAGGTGCCTCAGTGTTGAGCAACTCCATCAACTGGGAAAGGCCAAGGGGAAGCCAAAGTTTCACCTGGGTATGGCAGATAGCTGGCTACTTTCAGCAGGTTGTCTATCTGGGTAGTTGCCATCCAGGACCCAAGGCAGTTTCTAGGATGGTGGATGTGGTGACATGCGGCGACCAGTGTATGCTGGTTGAAGCAACATGTAGTTTGAACTGAGCTTGTTTGTCAGTTTCTTTCATTTCCAAATCCTAGGTCTGGTGGCCACCAGGGCTTCCACTGCTAGTATGTGTATTTTATAAGATTTAACATTAAGTTGGTTCACTTTTCATACATAATCTCATTGTACAGTAGGTTAATTCACCCACAGCAGGTTCAAGACGATTCTTAATAGGAAAGAAAGAGCCCTCAGTGGACTTTATATGCAGACACTAAGTTTTGCCAAGTGGTCAAGTGTTTCAGATTGATGTAAATACTTCTGGATCCTATTTCTTTGATGGTAAAACAGCAAAGCCCAAGGTCTTTTCCAGCTGCAGACGTGATTATAATAATGCACATACAGCACTTCAATCTGCTGAATTTGGTATGGCATGCAGCGCTCTATGCTGCCTTGCATAAATCATAGCTGTTTGTCTGTGTGCTACAATCCACGGTTACAGCATTAGGGCTGCAGCTAGCCTGAATAAATAAAGGTCAGGCACAACAACCTCTTAACTGAGACAATGACTAAATGTACTCGACCCCACTCCACTGTGCTTTTGTGAATGTTGACTTTGATTTTTGTCGCTGCCTTCCTCTGCATTAAGGAAAATTAATATTATTTATATATGCAGAATTTCAGAGGGTTTTATCTGAGTAAGTACATGGATTTTTTTGTTTGTTTGTTTGTTTTGGAGGTGGGTCGGGCAGTTTGAACAAATGAGAGAGGTTGAACGCTGAGAACGTGACTTGCGTTAAGTTAGGGTTACCCATAGTGTAATTAAATGCTCCAGCTGAGAGGGTTCCAGGCAGAGGACAGGGTCTTAATCCTGCTCTCAGTCAGGTCTGCCATCTGACTGACTGATAATGGCTGCTGTGTTCCAGGGTGAGCCGTATTTGTCTGGCAATCTCAATAATGTTGATTGCATTCTGTCTTTGTGTGTGCATTTGTGTGTGTGCTCGCGTGTAGACAGACACCAGCACACCAAAAATACTCACCCCCTAACCCATTCTGATGCACGTTTCTGTGATGATTTCGAGCAGAGTTGGTTTTACCTTACTGGTTTCAGTCCCAGGGTGTGTGTCTGCATGCATGATGTGTATGCCATTGACTCTGAATCCTTAACAAGCATTGCGTAACATTAACCCTGAAAGCAGTCTCCTTGGGAAACAGTACACCAGAGCAGTAAAGTAGAGAACGAGATACAGGAGAGGAGAAGATAAGAACATTATATAGGCTTTGGGAAAAGCCTAGGAATGGAGGCAGTAAAATGCAGTGAGTGAGTTCATCCCCTCTAATATGTTAACACAATTACTCAAAAACAATAAATGCTTTTATCTCCAAATTAAAAGCGTATGAGGATAGCAAGCTTTTTCAGCTTCTCCCAATTTTTTAACTCACAGATCTACAGTGATTTGTTTGTGCAAGTTTTCCAACCGATGCCCTTCCTGACGCAACTCTACATTACATGGAGAATGGGCAGGGTGGCCTTGAACCAGGAACCTTCCACACTGAAAGCAAGTGGACTAACTGCTTCGCCACCCTGCTGCCGAACAAAAGTCTATTATGAGGATAATGAAGATAAACTGATTAAAACATATGATTAGCTTTGATGCACCAGATCCATAAAAAACAAAGTTACAACTGTCTGCAGCCTGGACATGTCCGGGCTTGTTGCAGGGGCGGAAAAAAAATCTTACCATCACATGCATGATGGAAATTAGGAGCAGGTGTGGTTGAATTTAAATGACCTTGTTTGTCAGTTGCTTTCATTTCCAAAGCCTAGGTCTGGTGGCCACAAAGGCCACCGCTGCTCAGCAAAACTCCAAACTCCGCAGCAAAATATGCCAATACACTGAGAACAAGTGATATCAATTTAGTGATGCTCTGGATCCAGATTCGAGAAATTTTGTCTTCTCTGCCATTGAACAATAACACCATGACTTGGATGCTTACACTGTCACAACATAATGACGCAGCATCCACGGTATAACAAAGTAGTAGCATCCAAACAACATATTTCCCATCTCATTAAGCATTTGTCTTGCTGCAAGGTGCTGTAAAAGCCCCCAAAATCAGGCATAGTCTGAACTCGACAGAGGATTGTACGGCTCAGGAAACACGGAAGCGATGCTTGCATATTTGTAAATCGGGATAGAGGCCAATCTCGAGGCAGGTTGATTGAATCGGGCCGTCTGTCTTCCTCCCGTCCTAAGCCCCTTGCCACTTTCAGGAGGGGAGAGATAAAGGGATTTGGACTCTCTGAGATTTGCAGTGAGACTTCTTATACACCCCACACCTCCAGCTCACATCCCCGGGCTCTGAGCAGATTGTTTTCAACCACGGCCTTAAGGCAAGTGCTCACAATATGTTTCTCAAATGAACTGAATGTTCCTCTGCAGCTGACGTGATGTAATGTTTGTTCTACAAATCTGACTTAATAGATTCTAAACAAGTGAGAACCAACATGCTGCCTTCATGTTTTAACAAAAAAAAAGTACAGTAAACAGTCAATCCTACCATCCATTTTGGTGTGACAAGGTTTTAAAGCGGTATGACGAAATTTTCAACGAAAGATTATGTCGAGGTTTCAAATTGCAAGCAAACCAATAACTGAACCTTACTCCTCCCTTTCCAAGCAAGCGCTCGTGTCCATACGACATGCATTATGACGGGGTATCTGCTGACTGTGTGTCAATGGCAAAGGGTTTACATGTCTCACAAGTCAGGTGGGAGGGCCCCTCTGCAGAATATTGCTTCGGGCCCCAGAAAGTTCAGGATCGGCTATGACAATAACTTCTATTTCATGGTGGACAAACAGGACTCTTGAGTGCTGAGTCAACACCGATAATGTTCTTCCACCGTCCGCAAAATTCTCTCGAAACAAAAAAATCAATCCCTTCTGAGGACATTAAACTAAAATACTACCAGACGCAATGTAGTACATAAATAATGTATGACAATTTCACTGTCAACAATCACTATTCCACAGTTATAACATCTGCTTTTATCTGTTTCTTAGGTGAAAAATTGGCTGCAAACTCAGTTTCATTCTTTCGCGTCAATCATATGGTTTTATTTATTAATGAAGGCATAAAACATTTCAGCCACAGGACCAAGCAGAGTTATTCAGAAAATATCTTGTCTTTTTTTCTCCTTGTCTTGTCTTTTTTCTCCTCTCAGAACCAAACATCACGTTCCATGTGGGCGATAAAATAATAAATCAGTCATCCAGTGCTGAACACGTTAAATTTAGCTGACTACCACCCACACATATCATCCGAGCATCAACTCAAAAATAAATTTAAAAAATAAGTCAACAAGAGGTCCAGGAATTATTCTGCAATCTTCTCGGTACCATAGAATTTGAAGTAAAATATAGTGGTCACACATTAGAACACTAATTAGCATATCCATATATGTCATCCAATTTATTGTCACCCTAACATACACACGGTGTGACTATAAAGTTTCATTCATAAACCATACAACAGTAACGGCTGCAATAAAGAAAGAAAGAAAGAAAAAGAAAAATCACTTCATTCTCATTAATATGCAAATAGCTTCATGGTAGAGTGGCACAAAGAAGGACTTTGTTAAAAAGAAGATGTGAAATTCCAGCTGCAGTTTGCCACAAGGCACAAGGGACACTCTAGCCTAGATTTAATCTTTTCTTTTTCTTTTTTTTTAAAGATCTTCTTTGAGCCACTCTGCTATCAAGCTGTGACTGGTGATGCAACAGACAAAAGTTGCCTTATACCCAGTTTCTCTCATCACATCCACATGAGCTTGTGACTACTTCAGAGCTGTGAACTGTGTCTTGGGAGCTTCCCTCACTTGTCTGCTTTGTTTAATTATCACTCTGTTTTTGAAGTGAGCCTGTTGTATACCAAATGACCATTACACTACCATGCTGTTTTTAGTTGAATGATTTAAGTGAATGCCAGGAGATACTGAGTGACTTGGGAATGTTCGTCCGTCCCCTGACTTAGCTGTGTTGTAATAAAGGATACGTTTATTTGTACTGACTCTTGTTGCATGGAGTTTCTACTTTGGGGCCTGTATTTTCAATATATAGTCTTTAGAAAGTAATTTTGTTTTTGATTATTCATAATCGAGGAAAACTCGACTTTTCAAGTTAGAGATTATGCAATTATTGAGAGGTGATACAATTTTAAATCATTTGACATTTAAGTTATATTGCACGAGGACATACTCACTTCTGCTACTCTTTGTTTATATCAGTTCACAACATTTAATGTAAGTCAAGTCTGGGAGCATGCACTGGTGCTGCGTGTCACCACATCCACCACACCACGGAATCACCCTGGGTCCTGCTTGGCAACCACTCAGACAGACAACCGGGCCATCCCCAACCTGAAAGTAACCATTGATCTGCTGAAGACAGTTGAAGCGTGTGTGTACCCTTGGCCTTCTGCAGCTGCTGGGGTCCTCAACACTGAGGCAACCATGTGATGGATCATGCCCAGAGAAAGGCGCTGCATGGCCAAAATGTAGCTGACATTCCCTCACAATGCAAGTGATACTCCTCATCTGAGTCTCTGTAAAGGGGCAACCACACTATAACGTTTACCCCAGCGTGTGGTGAACGCATGTGGTCAGCAAAACTCACGTTACTGGTGTTTGGTAGCGACCCTCAAATGCAGCACGGCCTTCCACAACATGGTGCTAGCAGAGGGCATTAGCCAGCACTCCATTAGAACAAGCGACACTTTTACCAACGTCGCAACATGCGGGAGAGGCGTTCGACACACCACTGTCCAGTGATTCTGAGCAGGCAGGGCGAAGCAGCACCCAAACGTTAGCCAGTATAGCCAATCGCACCAGTAACTTCGGCTAGCAGATGCTAACAGATGCTAGCAGATGCTAATGGAAGCTAATGGAGGCTAACTTGATCGTAGCGGAGATTAACTTTCTGTAATGGTCTCCAATGTAGCCAGAGGTACGTCGGAAAATGCAGAGGAATTTTAAACATGTTGAAAATTTTTGGATGCGGTCGATGTTCTTCGGCGGAGGACGGCGGAGACCAGCGGCAGCTAGCGGCGGCTAGCGGACACCGACATTTGCAAATACCTTCATCTACGTTGGCCCAAACATCTAGGTGTGAATGCGCCTTAAGTAACAGCTCAGTTGACACAAAGTCATTCCAACGGTATGCATGGATCCCCCAAAGAGACCTACTGATTCCAAAGACACCTAGTGTCACATAAAGCACTTTTTAAGGCACAATTAAACTACTGTATTACCATGCAGTAACTTCAAAGTGACAACACAAATAGGTTTCTCTCATAAAGCTGGGGCATATAAAAGCACTTGGTGGAAATAAAGGACATCTTTCTGAATTTGTCATTGTTCCTAGATTTTGGAAACACCTTGGAATGTACCCTGTAAAATTCAGTGAGAGAGTAGACGGACAGACGGACAGATAGATAGATGAGTCCATCCCCTCCTGTTGTCATTTTGTAAGTTTCCAAATTAAAAAGGGCATATAATGCAGATAAACTGATTACTATGAAAACTATGGTGAACTTCGATGCAACAGATCAATCAAAAAAGCAACTTTGTATTGCTTATGTAATATCCCATAGACGTGTCTGCTACCTGCTGGATGGTTAGTGGATGGTGGATCGATGATGGAGTAGGAGCAGGTGTGGTTGTCAGTGAGAGATATCGAACATTTCCACACAGAAATTCACTAAATCAAAGGAATAAGCTGTTACTTTCTGACTGTTTCACAGCAGTTACGTTCTAAAATTCAAATAACACGGTCATACTGCCACACAACCCTGCAGAAAGGATTGTGTATGAATGTAGCCCAAGCAGACACTTCTTCCGTCTCTCTCTGTCTCACAACATACAGTATGTGTCGTTTTCAAGCTACATGTGGCTTGAAATGAGCTTGTTTGTTTGAGCTTATATACATGTATATAGTATTTACATTAATATAAATGTTGAGGACGTGGTTTGTGTTGTGTATTTATGATTAACAATGGGAGACTGAGGGTGGACAAATCAGATTTTTCTTTTTTTTTGCCAGTGAGCTTTTTGGCTTTCATATGTATGTCAAGTTTTATCAGCACAGTTTTAAAAAAAAGAGGCCCCAGGAGATGAAAGCATGTCCCGCCATGCTGACTAGTGCTTGTCCACTTGTTTCCTGTCTGCGCTCTGAGCCGAGACCTCTGAAAATACCACGTCAGGTTTTTCTTGCAACATTTTCAACACTATGCTTGTGAAAATGTAGTTTCTTTAGAATAAGAAGGACTGACCTCTGAGAACCTCTGCACATCCTGTGTTAGGGTCCCCACACGGCTCCAGTTGTAGTAGTTCAAGAACTTGACCACAGCCGGGTTCACAGCGTTGTCTGATGGGACCGTTCGGAAGAAATTGGGGTATTTTTTCTTGTCTGCCAGAACTGGAGTCGTCGCCGCAAAGGACAGCTAAAAAGACAAAAGGATAAGATGTATAGTGAGCAATGAACCCAACTGCCGGAGTTAAATACTCGTAAAAAACTCTGCACAAACTACTTTGAGGTCCTAATGTCATTAATACTCTTTGCATTTGCTTTGGACAGTGGCCTCTGTCATTTCAGGGACTAGATAATAGTACCCGTGGGCATGAAAACAGTAAAAGTTGCGTCAAACTGACATTTGGCCCCAATGACCTTGACCTCTGGCTGAACTTGCCAGGGCAATTCTGGAATCCACCTAAGTGTGTTACATTTGGTCCAAATCAGGTTGAAAATCAAATTCCTTGAACTTGACCTTTGCAAGATAAATTCTTTAAGGGCAATTTTGGGTTCAACCTTCAATGACATAGCAAGGCTGGTACAAATCAACAAAATGATTTGCAAGGAATAGGCCAACAGAGAGGCAAATTTGACATTGCCTGAGTAATTCCAGGACCCACCTACATATGTGTGCCAAGTTTGTTGGAAATTTGAGTGAAAAACTTAAAATTTGACCATTGACCCAATGATCTTGACCCTATTGGTTGACCTTTGGTAAATTTGATCTTGCCTGGGTAATTCCAGAACCAACCTACATATGTTTGCCAAGTTTGGTGGACATCGGAGTGAAACATCAAAAATTTGACCTTTGGCCCAATGACCTTGACCTTTGCCAAAGTAAACCCTTTCAGGGCAATTCTGGTTGACCGACATCCACATATCAAGTTTGGTGGAAATCGGCCAAAGGACCTGGGAGGAATAGAGGAACAAACAGACAGACAAAGGTTGCTCAAATTACAGTATGATGGCACTGACTACGTGCACACACCCAATTATACTTTAGGAGTGTCAAATCAACACTTTCACATTCCTTGAAATATCTGCAAAGCCTTCACCTTCAAAGTGTGCCCACAGAGCACACAGATCAGGAGCATGGAGAAAAAAGCAGTTTATGAAAATGATTCAAGTTTTTGGTTAGCAAGTTAAAAAGCATTTTCATTCATTTCACGTGTAAGCAATTTGAATCTAGTTCTTTTCTTTCTCCTTCACAGTCACACAACTCTGAATAAAATAGGCTCACCTGCAACTATTAATTGCCTTTTTACACACACCTGTTATTCAGTTCACAGACTGCAGCAGAAGCACATCTCTTATGAATCCATTGTCACAAAGTAGGCATTAAACTCTGAAGACTAAACTTTTCCTCGGAGTATTAATTCACTCATGATCTAAATGTGATATAGCACGCTTACAGTGATAAAAGTGCTGGATTAAGACGTCAGTCTGTTCAAGGCTGTGTGTTTGAATCCTATTGCTGATCAGAATTCTTTTCTTTGTTTGGACTATAATTGAGGTGGCCAAAGTGTTAACAGGTTTGATCTCTGATTGCTGCTGAGTGTTCATGTTTTTCGGTAAGTCACTGAACCTCCAAACTGCTCAACCGTTTGGCACATTGCCACCACACCTCAACCCAAAAAGCTGTAAAAAAAAAAGATGCTATGACATCACAAGACATGATGTTTTCCTTTATCAAGTTGTAAACCAAGAATGTTAAGGTTTTCATTGTGATGTCACAGGTACAGCCATTTTAATAAAAAAATAAAAAAACACAAGCAAAGGGAATCCAGGGATTGCGCCTGATCCGAATCAACACTTATATTCTTTCTTGGCTCTTTGTTGGCCTATAAGAAGGTTTAACTTTATCGATTCATTCATGTTTTCCCTTATGATGTTATATGTTTGGAAGATTACGTTTTACTTCTTTACTTCATAATGTCACAAATGAAGAACGTTATATTTTTCTTCATGGTTCTATAAGCAGGAATGTTTCTTTCTCTTTGTGACATCATAAGGTTTGAATCTTCAGACATGATGAATGGGGGGGAAAAAGTCCTGGATTTGCTCCTGGATTGGATTAACACCTAAATTTAAAGGCATCTTAAATTTTTTTTTTTTTTTGCTACTAGATGTCATATTACCTCCACATTTCAGGAACAAAACAAAGATACACTGTTGACATGTACAGTCTGCACACATAAAATTTAGAGTCTTACCTTAGTCCAACGATACACGGGGTCAATATATTAATGATAAAATGGTTATCACATGGCTGTTTTGTATCGGTCCTTGATTGTATCTGCCCTCAGCGTCCTCATCCTCGCTGATATGGACAGCCTCAGGCAGATACAAGGACCGATACAAAACAGCCATGTGATAACATATTAGATAGATAGATAGATAGATAGATAGACTTTACATATATGAATTTTTACCCAATAAATCCATACCATACCAACCTCCTTAGTGAAGGTAATAAATAAAAATATGTTCCTGGTATAACTGTACTCCACTGGTGTTATTTTGTGGCTGTGTCACAGTCTTACTGTCCGACTGCAGCAACATTTTTACAGAGTAAATCTCTGTATCTCTTATGCACACACACACACACACACACACATGCAACAAACACCCCACAGTCGCAATTTCCATCATTTCCACCCGACCTTTCATTTGTCATTTCCTTGCTAATCAAATTTCTCTCTCACTCTCATCCACTTTGTAGCACATTTTCCACAACAGGTCACCAATTTTCTCCCGAGGCAAAACAGTTGTAATTAATTTCTGCATTAAGATTCCAGTTTGCAAGTCTGTATAGTGTAGCAACCATAAAAAATCTTTAACACTTTAATGCTTTATCGAAACCTTAAATGACTGTTATTGATATTATTACGTGAAGCAATAGAGGACTTATTGTTACTCAAGCAAAACCAGCTTTAACGTTTCTTTTAAAAGTCATATTTAAGACAAAACATTGGCACACGTGTAATGTTTGGACCAGAAAAACGTAATAAATGTTTAAATATGCTTGCACAGAGCCTACCTAAGAGTAGCTGAGCTGAGAAAAAGCACTGTGCTCCACTTTCAATGTCCCCTCTGTGTTAATTTAATGAGCGATATGAATCAGTGCAGGGTTAATTACATCCTTGGTAGAGATTAAGCAGAACTTGTGATTCATGATAGCGATCAACACCATCATATTATAATTCTGACTGAGACCAAAAGGTACAACAGTGGATTTCCTAAAGTATACTGAAGCTTTTAGGAGTTCAAGCACCTCCTAACTTTAGGGATAACTGTGATCTTTACATTAACTTATTACACAGATGTGGTAATCATTAATCACAATTCTACAGAGGTTTTATTCAAAATGAAAGTCTCTGCTTAAGATAGTATGATAGCTGCTTTACTTGATTTGATGATGTGTGTTAAACCAGAAACAGACAACTCCTTCAAGAAGGGCCGACAATCTGTAGGTTTTTGTTCCAACCAATTATCTCAGCAGAACCATAGTGGAACCTTGGTTGGTGCTCTTGTCTCACAGCAAAAAGGTCTTTGGTTCAAGTCCACCAATGCCCAGTTCCTTTCTGTGTGGAGTTTGTCTGCATGGGGTTCTTCCGGGTGCTCTGGTTTCCTCCCGTCATCAAAAGCATGCACATTAGGTTCTTTTTCATGTAGATCTGGACATCCAGTGTTTATAAAAAACAAATTGTGCCAAATATATAACAAATTCACTGTGGTGACCCTGAGCTAATTGGAGCAGCCAAAGGTAGAAGAAGCAGAAGACTCATCTCAATAGGTCATTTCACCAGAGCTCCTTCCCTCAACCCAAAATAGTGACCATAGAAGACATCATGTGCTGAGATGATCTGAATGTTATGGCACATAGTTGCCCATCCCTGCTCTACACAGTTTTGTTATGAGCATGAAAATTTACTCAAAGTACCCCCTTTTAAATGTTTATTATCAGTTTTAGATGAATGGGATCCAAAGTCGATGACAAGTCCTCACCCAACATCTGAGGAAACCCATTTATCCAAAATCGACTTCATGCACATGAGTCATCAGGGTTGGCGGTGAATCTTCTACGAGAACAAGAAGAAGAAGAACTAAGTCCTGTATAGGTCTGATGAGACACCAGTCCATCACAGGTTACTTACCCATTTACAGCTGAGTGGACTGAGACAATGCAGATGAAGTTTCTTGTCGAAGGAGACAGACAGGCAGCGTGGCCAGGAATTGAAACCTAGTCCATATATTGATAGACCAACTCCTATCCCACTGAGCTACCTGCTCAGAGTAAGGATGTTCAATAAAAAAAGGGGGCGGGGGGACGAGCCCATTGGCGGAGACAGGAGACTACTGTAAGTTCGCTTACTTAATAGTACAATCTCAAAGACTACAGCCATTAGTTACGCAGGGAAACAACCATCATCTCGTTACTACTACCAAGTACAACTACTACTATTAATCTAAAATAATCCATAAATCTCAGAGGGCTTCAAGGTCTCCCTAGTAAGTAAGTAAGCTTTTGGCTGCAGCTATAACTATCTAGCTAGCTAGATAAATAGATAGCAAAAACAGCAGTAGAAAATACCATCTATCAAATGTGTAACTAACAACGAATATGCATTTTGTCTAATCTTTTATGACAAACAAACTGATTTTCTGCATGTTCTCTGAATTCAGATTATCTGATGTGATCAACCATTTTTAATTAAATACATCACCTACAATTATTTTTAAACATTCTGATGTCTCTAAGAAATCCAACCCAATCCATGTACGCTCACTTCATTTTGTGAGAGCCGTGAATTTAGACAGCAGAGAGGCTCCTCTTTATCTGACTGTGAACAGTGTTTTTCCAAGCGAAAGCCAAAAATAGTTGAATGATATCACACGTATGAAAGTAGTGGCTTATGTAAGAGGGTTTTAAAGGAGGCCAACCCAAATAGGACAGCCTTTTGTGGAGAATCCAACTTCTGTGTCAGATTTACACATGCATTGGGCACCTACATACGGTACAAACAGATCACACACACACACGATAAGGCACAAAAACGACCAGCTTCCCTTTGTCAGTGGAAAACAGTGGCAATGGGCTCCAGGCAACCTCTCACTCTCATCTCGCTACAAGGTCAACAAAGCTCTTGGTAATACTAATGAGGATACCTGTGGCCTCACTTGAACAGAAGGTATATGTGAAGACTGAAGCAAATCAGTGGTATCAGTGTTGGTCCACTCAAACATTCTGACCGAAGGCACAGCTGCATCTCTATTTGGACTTCTTCAACTCTCAATAAAAGTTGTTTTATGCTTACATATGGACAGAAAGTGCAGAATAGAGAACAGGAGCTACAGAAGGTTTACTGATAAGTTCCCCTGTGCACTTAAAGGGTGTCAGGATCATCTGCATTCACGTGCGCGCTCACGTGGGGTATGTGGATGTTCACACATCCAGATCCTGGTTTTCTTTCTGTTTGGTTTTATTTCCCCAGTGTGGGTAGAGGTAACGGCTTCTCTGTTAAGGCACAATCTCACCTAGGCGTTTGGGCCAACGTAGACAAACATATGTGCAAACGTCAGTGCCCGCTGGCCTCTGCTGGCCTCCGCCGGTCTACGCTGATGAACGTCGGCCGCGTCCAAAAAATTTGGAACACCGAGCTGCGTTAGAGGTTCACTACCAAACTCCAGTAACGTGAGTTTTGCTGATATTTGGCCAATTTTCTCGACTTTGCCTTGCATTCACCAAACGCTGGGGTAAACATTATAGTGAGATAGTACCTTTAGACAGTGTGCTGGTTTCTCGGGAGTGAATCCCATGTGCGCTCCTCAGGCACCCGCTCTTCCGTGTTCGCGTGTGTCGCGCACTCTGTCTGTGTTTATGGTTGAGTATTCTCTCATTTAGTGTAGTCCTCCATGTCTTTGATTTATTATCCCACGATTTGTGTTTTTCTGTTGTGGTTGTGTGTTTTCCACATTCACGATGTGCGTGCATCGTGCGATCATGGTACTCACCTAGGTTTTGTTTCGGTTTGAGCCTTCCTTCCGCATCTTAAGGTTTTTTTCTCTCTCATCCTCACTTCACCACGTTCTGTTTATTATTAGTGTCACCTCTGCGTTTCCACATTTCCATGTCTTTATTATCTTCTAGTGGCCATTCAGTTCTCCCCGTGCACCGTTATTTCCTGCTTAATTCCTCCATGCTCTCCTGCCTCTGCATTTCCATTGTTAATTCCTGGTGTCTTTAACCCTTTCAGTACTTTTTTTTTTTTACATGTATCCTGTTGGGACATAAGCATCCCAAAAGCCCATGCATTTGGACCTATTCCGTATTACAGGAGCACATTTTTTATGCTTGGAGAGCACTTTGACCCCAGGGCATTATGGGTAATGATATTTTTGATCACAAAATTGACATTTATACCCAATAGATAACTTTAATTTGAAGTACTGTATTCAGTATTGAAAGGGTTAAAAGAGGCTTTCTTCCCTGTGTTCAGTACCAGATTGTCATGGTTCCTTCCCACCTTCTAGCATCCTTTCTTGTCTTTCTAGTGAATCTCCTAGTGTGTATTTCCAGTGTTCAGGGTTACCTGTGTTTTGACCTCTGCTCCGTCTGTGACCTCTGAGCCTGTATGTCTGGTAGGACTGTTATTTGGTCGCTGACCCAAGCCTGTGTTTTGGAAAATCCTTCTGCTGTTTCTCTGAAAGACTGTTGTCTGACCTTCTGATCACCCGTGCACTGACCCATAGCCTGGACTCTGCTGAATGAAAGCCTGTCATGTTTGGACACTGTTACTTCCTAGGACTGAAATTCAGAGGAATGAACCCAGCCTGTTTCTGTCACCTACTTGTGCTAAGCTTCCTCAATAAAACTGTTAAGACTATTACATCTGTGATTCTCTGTGTAGGGGTCTATCAATAGTCCGTGACAAAGGGGAACTACAGGATTTTTCACCCTAGGCCCTATTTTTACATGTTTTTGGGTTCAACTTTGTACCTGGGACAAAAATGATGAGAACTGGTCGAGGGGCTAAACAGCTATACAATGGAAGCCTTTGGGGCAAGCTAATATCCTCACGGTAAACTGTTTTTTGTCGCCCATGAATAGGCAAAAATGCCAATAGAAGTGTCTGGTAGGATGGAGAAGATCCCTTTCGGCACAAATGTGCATGCTTTCCTCAAGAAATGCAAAGAAACCTTTTAAAACAACAGATTATCCAAGTACAGGCAACAACTTACCTTAGCTTTCTTCCCATTTGGTTATGCTCCTCTCCATTCAGTCCATACAAGTCAATTGCAGACGAGGGACTCTTTCCCCATTGTAAGCAGAAGAATGAGCCTTTAATCAACAATTGACTTGTTTGACACTTAGTGGATAGCAATCTCACCAAATGGGAAGAAGAATAAGGTAAGTTGCTAACTGTATAATCAGTCATGTTGAAGTTTCTTTACATTTAATGAGGTAAACATGCACACATGTACCTCTGTAGGGATCCTTTTCATGCTACCAGATAATTCTACTGACATTGTTGCCTATACAGTGGTGGCAAGAAGTGGTTTACTTTGAGGATTTTAGCTTGCTCCATAAGTTTACATTGTATAGCTGTTTAGCCTGTGACGATGTTACTGTTTTAAATCGATACAGGACTGATTATCAACTTTTTTGCCTCAAATGAAAAATTTTACCCCAAAACATCCAAAAAGTAGGACCTAGGTTGAACAATGCCAGAGTTCCTCTTTAAAAGTGTAAGTTGATCATATTTCGAACATTTCAAGCCAATTGTATCAACTGGCTCTTTAACAATGAGCATAGTAAACTCACAGTCGTTTGGATAAAAACTATAATGATTTCATACTTGTTTGGTATTAAACTTTACATTGAACGAGTTGAATTTGGTTTATCTTTGACTGCTTTACAACATATTTTTAAACCAAGATAGGTGTCACCTTTCTGAATAAACTGTCTCTCAGTGACACATAAATATAGATGATCTCACAGCACTTAAAAATGTCTTTTCATTTATATCTTCTGCTGCTTTCCTGCCTGATCAAGCAGCTACACAGTGACATTGATTTGGAATCAATGCTTCATAAATGAAAGGCAGGATGCCTTCCAAACTTTCCAAGCAAAAACTAAAAGAGAGATAAAGAAGATGCAAGAGTGTGCCTATTCACATTGACAGATCTAACAGCATTGATTGGTCCTAGTGGGACTGCTTCGCAATAGGATACTTTGGTGCTAATTGTGTGGTTGGCCTTTGAATAATGAAGTGGCTGGTGTGGACAAGTCAGGGGAAAAAAGAATGGTATGTGAAAACCATCTTAGAGTGATTTGCTCATCAATTTGGATACAGTAAACACATAAACTAGATTTAGGACATAGATTAACACACAACTGTGTTCATAACTAAAACAGAGGCAATACAATTGTATAATCAGTAAAAAAAAATTTAAAGATTTTGTTTTTCATCATGGTAAAATTAATAATATTGCTTGATAAGCAATTTGTTTTTGCTAGGGAAAATTTAATTTTAATATTGATAACAATGAATGTTATCACACCAGAAAGGAAAGGAAGATGTGTTTTTATTGACATAGTGACTCTACATTAAATCAATGAAACAATTATTTTCATTACCAAATAATCTGACATTTATTTTCTTGATAAAGATATTAATCATTCACTGTACAAAATATGACAAAATAATAAACATAGTAAACAAAAATGCTTGTTTCAGCTTTGTAGAGTTCAACCAAGTCAGGTCTGGGAGCGTGTGCTGATACTGTGCGTTACTGCATCCACCACACCATGCAACCATCCCAGGTCCTGGAAAGCAACCACCCAAACAGACAAACGGTCCATCCTCACTTCTCGAATGTAGCCATCTATCTGGCCCAGCCAGGTGAAACGTGGGCATCCCCTTGACCTTTTCCAGTTGCTGGGGTTCTCAACACTGAGGCACCTGTGTGCTGGATCATGCAAAGAGAAACGTGCCTCATGGCCACAATGTCATAGATGATGTTCCTTCACAATGCAAGTGATACACCTGTTCTGAGTCTTCCGAAAGCCTTGGTCACAACTGGACGCACGAATTGTGGGATCATACGTCCCCTGCGAATTGTGAGTGCCGTGGAGGTCGTAGAGGTAGAGGAGGGCTTCAGCAGAAAGGCATAAGTCTGCCTTGGGAGTCGCAGGGGCTGTGGTAGAATCTACATTCTGAAATGTCCTCTTATTTTGAAGGGCACTCATTGCCCGAGTGCCCTTCAAAATAAGAGCACAACACGATGGGGGCCACGTGAGATGTCCTTTCAAGCAGGGATGCTAATTGCAACGTGCGATTGCCGTGGAGATCATACTCACTTCTTGAGTTTGTCTTGCTACATGCGTACGTGGCACGCACTCACCACTTACGAAGAGAATGGAACGTACGGCGAAGGTACGTCACACTTGCATCACTTTTGCGTCACACTTGCCACACACACTCGTGATGATGTACTGACAGCTCTTTGCGAACTCCTTGCGGGGGGAGCAAGTTACACTTGCGGCCTCGCTGTTCGCTGAGAATTCGTAGAATTTGTTGGACATGTCCAACATCCTCCGTACATGCTCACGGGCTGTCTGCAACCTCGAAATGTCACAAGAAGAATGTGTGTGGCACGTGAGATTCTGCACAAAATTTGGACGCAAACAGGCCGTAGGAGCCCGTACGGC
>OMMV01010207.1:2597-13207 GCA_900302635.1 Chatrabus melanurus
GGGGGGGGGGGTCATAAGAAACTGGAATTAAAGCTTTGGATTGGTTCACTGCTTTTTTTTAAAACTTAAACCCATTCACGCATTTTAATTAAAATGTATACGGTGTGGCAAATGTCTTTGTAATGCTCTGATAATAACACGTCGGAGATGGACAGCAGTGGAAAAAAAAAATATGGCAATGTATTTTTGGAGGATACACAGAGAGGGTAAACATTGCAAAGGTAAATACTTTGGCTGTGTGGCTTCCTCATCAAAGCTAATGCCCTGCTGAGTAAATTTGCCAAAGTCTTTGTGCGTAATTGATTCGCGTACAGGATGATAAGCTGTGTTTTGCGATAAGAGGATGGTTTGAGGACAATTTTGTTTGAGCAAAAAAAAAAAAATTGGAATTTCAATCCACGTATTTCATGCAAAGGATAAAAGAAAATGAATTATCGTAAATAATGGGCTGAGCGTGTTAATAATCAGACTTAATTTTAGCCAGTAAAAATGAATCAAATTATGACATTCATTTTCCTTCACCAAGGCAATAAATGACATTTGAAATCCTTGCAGAATATGAATTAGCTGCATTTCTAACATCAACATGTTAATGATATGAAGAGATGCGTGTGTGTACTGTATACTTGATGACTAAGTGCTCTTGAAATCAAGCTTTTCAGACAATTCCTGGATTATCCAGAGTTCCCGGCCAATGAGCAGCACATCATTTCTGATATACACTAAAAAAAAAGGTTTCATGGGGTTAGTGTGTATAGCTTAAATTGAAGGGCATTTTTTTTTTTTTGCATGTACACATTTTAGTAAGTTGATAACATATTACAAGATGGTGGTACAAAATTGTTCACTGCTTAAAAACAGTCAGACATAGGTTGACTGGTTTTAAAATAAATAGTTTGATCATAAATCTGGAATTGCTTCAAGTAATTTATTCTGACTTAAGTGAAATAAGTCACTAATCCTCAGAAAAATTAAAGTAATTTGCATGGACGTTTCTGAGTGGAATGGACGGAAAATAAAGACGTTAGAATAACTTAAATGGAATAATTTGGATACTTCATGACAGCAAAACGTATGAATTAAGTTGGTTCAACTTAATTACCTTGTACAGGACAAAGCAAATCAAGTAACCTGCTTCACTAAATGTTTTGCTGAACTTGAGTTAAGCCGGTCTCCCATTGTCGATTTCTGGATCCGATTAACATCCCGATTCCAAAAATGAGGAAATGTGGCTTGATTGTCCACAACAGTAGTCTAAAGTTGTGTGTCATAGTGTTATACACGATTATACACCGGGTTACTGCCGATTTCAAGCCCCATTGAATGCAGCCCCATCACACGGGAGATATTGGGCATGCTCCCAACGGTACTGTGTGCAGTCTATGCGCTAATGTCTGTGGTTATAAGTCGTTACTACAAAGCTAAAATGTATCTGTTAACATCTGAAAACTGTCTTCTGCTGAAGATTGTGCCATGCCTTTCCTGAGATTATGGATGTAGAGTGTATTATATTTCCAAAGGAGATTTAAAGAGGTCAACGAACAGTGAGTCATTGAACGCACCGCCCTGCAAACACAACACAGACCGCTGCGCTCTGCTGCCCGGTCCGGTCATTTTCACCCACTGCAAAGAAATCACGCACCACTCACTTCACAAATAAGACAATCTGCATTGTATTTTAATTTTAGTTTAAACTAAAATGTAAATACATTGTAGCCTGTCATCAAAATAACTGCGCTGCCCAATCCACATTCAAGCAGAGGCACTGGCGAAATAATAACAAAGCCATCTGAACTAATAACAAAGCCACATGTAAAAATAAAATGGGCACATGTTGTGTGCGGTCCGGTACCAGTCCAGTATGCAACAAATACTCCATACAGCCTATGAGTTAATCTCCGTGGTGCTTTTGCCAGAGCGCTGAGCTGTGCACCTTGGCACGGAGCCACTGCGCGTTTCCCCCTGCTCCCCCGCGCACAGCTACTGCACATGATCGCTGCCTGCTCTGGTCAATGGAATCGCTCTACTCCAAAACAGAAAACAATCTGCAATGTATTTAAATTTTTGTCTTCAATTTGAACCTGGAATCAAAGTGACTGAGCAGCCAAATCCACATACAAGCAGAAATGACTTACTTCAAGATGCACTATCGAAATTAAAAGCAAAGCCATTTGTAACATTAAAGTAAAATACACATATTACCCCCTGTCTGCACAGATTACATCTGATTGTTCGCTTTTATGGATCACGATGTGTCACAACGTCACACATTTTATGAACATGTTAAAAACCTTCCCGACTGGCCACTACGTTCTACAATGCCACGGCTACCACAGATTACATACATTTGCATGCCCCGATTGGGTGTCTGATTAATTTTTTAGCCAAAAATGTACCCAATTGGGTGTCAGAAATCAGCAATGGGAGACCGGCTTTAGTCTTACTATAAAAGTCTCATGGCATTTACTCAGTAATGGCTGAATCGGAATTACTTTAAAAGATCCATGCAAATTGTTACCGTATTCTTATTTTGTTTTTTAAGTTAAGCCAGTGTATTCTTTTTTAAAGTGTAATAATGGAAAAACTAGTCACAGCCAATTAAATTTTCAACAGGCTCTTCTTAGAGGAGATGTAACTATGCTGAAAAGGAAATTCTCCCAGTCATTTTCTTGCCTTGTTTTACCCAGAAGATGTAGTTGAACTGGGAGCGAATGACAAACATCGCAGGATCTCATTTACTGAAGCATGAACACGCACCTGAACGTACATCCTCATGACATCATTCATACTAACAACAAGGGAAAAGAGCAGCCTTCTTCCCAGTCGTTTCATTTCCCCTACTTGCGCTTGCACAATATAATAGCTGTTTAACAGTTTAATAGCCCGCCCCTAATTGAAAGCACACATTTCCTCCCTTCCATCCCTCACTCTTTTATTGCAGCTTTCCTACCTGCTCTAGGCAGATTTTCCCAACTAGGGAGGTACAGTTTCTTTTAAATCCTTTCCTAAGGTTCATATGGAGTCAATGGGCGGGGCTGTATGTGCCAAGGTTGAACAGTTTTCGAGATTCGTGCTTTTCCCAAGGACACTTCAACAGGCAAAAGTAATCTGGTTTTGATGCCCTAATACTTCCAACACACCCATCTTTCAGCCTTATGGTTGGGGGTGTGGTATAACATTTCATTTGCTTAATAACGAATTTAGCAGAACTCTAACATAAGCTTAAATACACCTTGGCTAAAAACTTTCCCACTCAATTTTCCACAACGGCACATACAATATTCCATCAAACAATACATGTGATAAATCAATTACAATGTCTACTTTATTTCTATAGTAGGTTATTTTAAAATAGTGGTTACAAGATAGAGTTATTTATATATTTCATCACTATGTCAGCTATTGACTGGGTCAACAGTTTATATACATCAGGATGCCTCTTTAAACAGCATGGAAGGTTCCAGAGGATTCCAAAAATTTATGGCGTTACTTTAAAACATTTTTGAATGACTACCTGTCACAGTGCGAGAGGATGAAAGCCTCATCTTGAGCTACTGACAAGTAAAACACCTCTGTTAACCTCGTCAATTACCGTCTCTGTCCTAGGGTAGGTAGATAATATATATCCCCAGCAGTTTTAACCAAACAGACAATTATATTTCTTCACCCATGACCAGCAGACACTGACGGTAAATCCTTGATTATATCTTTATATAAGTCAGGATTAGCTGCTGGAATTTGTGTATGTAAATGAAAATTATTCAGAGTCAAAACAATAAAAACAGATGCTAAAGCCAATGAAAACCACAGACAATCATTAGCTTGATCCCAGACAGCTATGGACACACAAGCATACCAATGTGTTCAGCACCATCAAGCTCACATCAATAATGAGCTAATTTATTGTTTGACTCATTACACATGGAAGAACAACACGTCTTAAATGAAAACTTGGTGCATTGGTAGTTGTTTGCCCTTCTCGGAAAGAATTGTAGTCAGACAAATTGCTACAAATAAAACATTTTTGCAGTTGGTTTGTGTGTGACAAAACAATTGATTAATGTATGTGTATTATCTGTGAGTAATAAAATAGGAAAAGTTATTAGTCATTTACACTTCATGAGAACCTGCACGTTATCCTTGACAAATGATATGCATTCATCTATTTTCAAAATTGCCTATAAAAAAAGCATCAAATTGATTATTTTGACCTCAAAATGACCTTAATAGTGACCTTGAAAGGTAACCTTGACCTTCAAATGTTGAAATAATATCTGAATCAGGTTCCCTGACCCCAAACTCCCCAGGAAAAGTGACAATATTCATCATTCTATCCCTTTTGGTGTTGCAAATAGGATGGAATTATAAATCTGATGGGTGGCCATATTGGAATTTGCCAATATGGCATCCTTGTCAGGCACCCATCAAAAGTCAAATAAGCATACTTTGGGCAGAATATAGGCTAAATTTTGTGCTTTTGGAAGAATGCGAACTAAGAAAATACCTAACATCCATGAATACTTACCATGCCCTTTCCTCTCTCTCTCTCCAGTGGCTGTATCACACTGGGCTGCGAGTGGTGGCGACAAATTGCGAACGTCATTCGCAAGGGAGTCCCCAAAATGTCCTGAAATGTCTGCGGGGGTTCTCAATTTCCTCGCGTGAGTCGCAGGGCCTCGCTCTAATGTCGCTGGAATTTTGAACATGTCCAAAAACGTTGCGCGACAAATGTACTCTCAACATACTCCCAAAGTGGCGCAAACCCATCTAAAACCCGTCCGAAACCATTCTCCATTGTGCCTCCATGTGTCGCACGTGGTACAGTCCGCCCCCTGTGAAGATGCCGGCATCAGTCCCTCAAAACCCCTCACAATTGCAAGAAATGTCCACACTGTATTTTATGAAATAATAACTGATGTTCGGAAATAATAGTAATAACATACATGCATAGTAATGACAAAAATGTATAATTATAACTTACAGTTTAGTAGCGTTTTGTCTGGACGTCAACATAATCCACACCATGAACTGCCGGCTTCTGACGCGACTGACAGGAGGTGTATTGCAGTTTAAAAATGTGTAATGAACAAATAAAGTCCAAATTACAGTCAGTCACATGGTAGAAAAGTATGTCCACCCGTTCCTGCTGCGCAGTGCACGTGACGTAATTCACTTAAAGTCACCGTCTGCACGTATTGTGGGAAGGATCATATTACATCCAACATGAAGTTGATTTTTTAACATTATGACATGAAATTATGACTTATGAATCAAATTTATATTAAATTGTATTCTCATGTCATGGCTCCTACATGCATACTACATATACATAATACATACTACATACATATTCCAGATTATGTATGCATTATATACATACATGATCTGGAATATGGGAAATATGGTCCCGATGTCACAATTGTCACGCATAAATGTTGTCCAAGTGTTGCATGACATTTGCGCAAGTGTCCGGCAACATTCGCACGTGTCATTCATTCAGTCATTCATTCATTCTGTCATGATGCGTTAATGTCGCTCGAAACTCCCGCGAATGTCGCATGACATTCACTCGAAATCCAGGCACATTTTGGCCCGAATATCGCCGAGGGCATTCGCAAATGTTTCGCAACTCCCAATTCAGTGTGAGTCCAATTGAGACCGTGTCGATATTCACCTATTTTCTCACACTTTTGTGTCTCCAACTGGTTGCGAGCTGTCTCAGCCCAGTGTCATACAACCCTAAGTAACCGCTCATTTGATACAAAGTCATTCCAGCGGTACCCAAGGATCCTCCGAAGAGACCTAGTACCAAAGACATCTAGTCGTCGCCTCAGGTCACTGGTTAGCGTCCAAGTCTCACAACCATACAGCAAGACAGGTAACACCAGGACACTAAAGACGTGGACTTTTGTTGTCCTGCAAAGATAGCAGCATCGCCAAACACCTCTGTCCAGCGACCTCATGACTCCATAAGCTCTTCCCAGGCAACTCTCGATCTCAACGGCCGAGGACCCAGAGACATGAATGTCACTGCCAAGATAAGTGAATGTCTCTACAAGATCTACGTTTTCACCACATACAGATACACTCTGATGGCTGAGTCCAGGAAGTCATTAAAAGCCTGGATTTTAGTCTTGATCCAGGACAATCGCAAACCCACACACTGATTCCTCACTCAGCTTCTCAAGTGCTGCAAACAGGGTATCCATTGATTCTGCAAAGAACACCGCATCGTCCACGAAGTCAAGGTCAGTAAACCTCTCCTCACCAACAAAAAATATATATATATAATTATGCACCACAAAGTTATTCAGACATACTTTTATATGGATATGGTTTATATATTATGAGATGGTTCACTGACATCGTACAGACAGACATGGACAAACAACATGAGACATTACATTACATTAATTTTGCTGACGCTTTTATCCAAAGCGTCTTTCAAGTGAGGAATCACAGTCATTATTGAAAGTGGTACTTTAGGGAGACTAAGATGAGGAGTATCACTTGCATTGTGAGGGAGCGTCAGCTTCAACATTTTGGCCATGTGGCGTGTTTCTGTGCGCATGATCCAGCACGTCGATGCTGGAGTGTTGAAGACCCCAGGGACTGGAGTAGGCCCAGGGGACAACCACACTTCACCTGGCTGCGGCAGATAGATGGTTATTTTAAAGATGTGGGGATGGACCGGTTGTCTGCCTGGGTCGTTGCCATTCTGGACCCAGGGCAGTTCCGTGGTGGCGCAGCATCAGCGTATGCTCCTAGACTTGACTTGATAATTTTATATATAAATTTATATATATACATATATTTCTGAAGAAATTCTGTGCCTGTCTTTAAATGACATGGAGGAGGTGCTGGCCACGCCCTCTCTCCCTTTGAAGAGGAAGCATTTGCTTCTTTCACCTACAGTGTGGGTGTGTTGCATCAAGCACAGACCGGTTCTGCGTGTGGTGAACGCATGGCAAAGTTGAGAAAATTGGCCAAATATCAGCAAAACTCATGTAATCGGAATTTGGTAGCGAACCTCAAACATAGCATGGCTTTCCACAACATGGTGCTCGCGGAGGCGGGTGTTAGCCAGCGCTCCATTAGAAGAAGCGGGACTTTTGGCAACGTGGCAACGTGCGGAAGAGGGGGTTCGATACACCACTGTCCAGTGATTCTGAGCAGGCAGGGCTAATCAACATCCAAACGTTAGCTAGCATAGACGATCGCACCAGTAACTTAGGCTAGTGGAGGCTAGCACATGCTAACGGATGCTAGCAGAGGGAACTTGGTTGTCGTGGAGATTAACTTTCTCTATCGGTCTCCAACGTAAGCAGAGGTATGTCGAGAAATTTTAAACACATTGAAAAGTTTTGGATGCGGTCGATGTTCATTGGCGGAGGATGGCGGGGCCCAGCGGAGGCTAACAGAGGCTAGTGGATGCTAACGGATGCTAGCAGAGGCTAGCAGACACCGATATTTGCATCTAGGTGAGATAGCACGTTGAACAGCGCAAACAGGAGTCCAGATGGGGCCTTTCATTAGATATATCACATAAATCTGTAATAAGCTGTTTTTGACCTAAATTTACTAATAGTAGAATCATTTCTACATGAAGAGTCACAGAATTGTGGAACTTTGGTTATGTTTAACATGAAATCCCAACCATGTGCATATGTAAATATAATAAACAGATTTTGCCCGCCATCACCCCTTTAAGGTTTCAAATAAAATGTGTGTTTCTAACTCTTCTCTGCACAGTTTTGTTTCAGTCTGCTCTAAATATGTATGTTTAGCAGGTGGCTGAAGGTCTTTGACGTATCAGAGAGCTGTAGCATCAATTACCTCTGGGAAATTTTGTTTGCTTCTAAGATATTGCGCTGCATAAAACAGTCAAGGGAAACAAATAGGAGGTCATTCATACTTCAGTGTATTGCTCTCAGCAATGCTCTAAACATTACTTTGAAATTTCAGTAGTGACCATCGAGTCACTTATCACTACTTTAGGCAACCAAAAACAATCCTCCTAGTTTTTAGGTGTATGCAGGCTTTCCTTATTGACAAACTGAATGCCATCTTCTTCCTTCTATCACCTCTGGTCATAGGGGATGCCCTTGCCTTTTCAATCAACCATTCATTTTAGGCTCTCTCACTATTGCATAGTGAGGGAGTGTCAGGTGGCAACTCATTGTTGAGGACCCCAGCGTCTGGAGAAGATAGATGGTTACTTTTGAGAGCCTGGGATGGACATCCACATTAATCATCAAATTTATACTGTGTGAACACAGTGTGCACGCATGTCAAATGTAATAAAACGGAACAGAGCCAAAATCCTCTCTATGTTACAAAATTTGCATGATCCCATGCTGGTGTTGTCACTGTGGGGCTTTCACAAAAGCATGCTAGTTGGATTTTAACTGGCAGCAAACAGCCAGATTCCACCAGGACCAGGCATTCTATAAGAAATTGCTTACTTTTGTTGGGGAAAGAAATGAAACAAAACAATGTGTTCTTGCCCAACAAAAGAGCACACTTGCTATTTGGAAAGGAGCCACTGGGAATGGCAAGCCTTGGACATAAATATTTGCATCATTAAGCTTATCTAAGTGCTCAGTTTCTCTGTTGGCCCATTAGGTCAGTGAATTGTGAAGTTGGCCCAAACTGGCCCAAAGCACAAAATGTTGAGTCAGGCCATGGAGCCTACCCAAGGTAAAAGTTCCTAATGTGGCTATGCTTTTCCTTTTCTTTCAAACTCTAAAGCAATCCACATGTCTTTTTGACAGTTAAACAATAAAAATGCAAAGCATGACAAAGTGTTGATATTATTCAACTGTGCCATTCACACAGCCAAAGCTCTGTAACGACTAATGGAAAAACTGAACCCAATTGCAGGATGCAGACTCAGAAATGGTGGAAGAAAAAGGAGGTTCATTAATGGAGAAGAGGAAGGTAAGCAAGGTGGGCTGAGGAACGTGCAATAAAAACTGACAAGGAAGATGAAGGCGATGACCAGGGATGTGTAAACAGCAGACCGTGAGCTGCTATGTGTGTGCAGACAATAGGCAGCAATGAACGTGCGGCAGACTGTAGGCCATGATGAGCATGCAGCAGACTGTAGGCAGAGTTAAGTCAGAGAGAGCTGACAGTATACATGGAGAAGATGCTGGAGGTGAGGAACAGAAACGCAGGGAGTCAAAACCAGGAACACAGCAGAAATGAGGAGAAGGGAAGATGGCATGCTGGGTAGAGAGCAGAGAGACAAACTGACACAGATATCGGAGACAATGAGCAAGCCTGATGGGAACAAAACCAAATGAACAAAAGTTAATATACTGTGAATTAAGAGTAAATAGATGACAGCCGGGATGATGTGTGAATGGGTAACAGCTGTGTAGGTCAAAGAACTGGGACAGAGAGAGGAGTGCCATTCCCAACACAGACACAAATGTGCACATCAAGAGATAGACCAGGGATCACTGAAGACACAGGGGAAAATGAAAACACGAAGGAAGAAAGGAAAAAGCCCAAAGACATAGTCAGAACCATGACAGTATGGCATGGCTCCTGCACCGGTTAGAGTGCAGGATCAGAAGAGGTGCATGGCTCCTCCAATGTCTCAGCGGCAGGAGAGGCACATTACACCACCTCAAAGGCTAGAGAGGGGTGGGGCACCACCTGAAGATTTAGAAGGTCATGTCACATTGCCTCAGGGTCTAGAGAGATGTGTGGCACTGCCTCAGCATCTGGAGATGCACATGGAACTGCCTCAAAAGCTCCAGGGTTGTGTGGCACCACCTTGGAGAGTGGAGGCACGGGGCAGGACTAGGGCTCAGTGTTAGGAAGGACTCAGGGTCATAACATGCAGGGCTGGTCTCAGATTCATGACATGTTGTGCTGAACTCCGACTCAGGATGTGCATGACAATGTGTAGCCCTCGGACACGAAATTGAATGAGGCGTAGGCCTCAGGCATAGAGCTGGACTGAGTGAAAGGACAGACTGGAGTGACATGGGAACTAGAGTGAAGGCAGAATGAAAGAATGTGATGGCAGACTGGAGTGACATGGCAGACAGCTGGTATTGAGAATGGCATGAAGGCTGATGTTACTGTTACTGTTACTGCTACTGTTGGAACCCCCTCCAGTAGCAGTGATGTTGGGGCAGATCAAAATGGCTTGTCTTGTGTAACACGTACGAGGGATTGATAGCAATTGCTTTGGATGTGAACATTTGAATGGACCCGATAGGTTCGCTGCTGGAGTACAAGTGATCTGCTCAAATCAGACTCAGAGACAAATTGTAAATGGAAAGATATTGCCGGCTTTAGTAACAAGTATAGAACAACACATTAAAGTTCAGCACATGCAAAAGAAATAAAACAGTTCTGAGAATCAGATTGGCCAATAATAAATCCAGATATTTTATATCTCGGGTGCACCCTTTGTAAACTTGAATTCTGTGTATCACTTTAAAATTCATGTTTCAATCAGCTCAAGTTCACAGTTCAGTAAACATCAGAATCTTGTTATCAATATCAATGACAGACACCAGTCACTTGAGGAGGATATCCTACACATCCGCCGTTAACATACAGTTCCAGGGAAAGAGGTAATAGTATAT
>OMMV01010216.1:2723-21997 GCA_900302635.1 Chatrabus melanurus
GTGTGGAACTCTGGACGTACACTCGGCCCCACAGACATTTACGGCTTCAAAAGCAGCCGCCATGAATGCACCGCGCACGCACACAATAACCTCCGACAGCTGATGTTCCAAAAGCTCCAATAGAGCGGGCGCACATTTCGCACCGACGGTTCAAAACGAAGGCGGCTTTCAACCAAGTCTGTTTGTTCCTGGATCAGGGACAAAAAAAAACAAAACGTTACAATGCTGCACTTTTCTCTTCGTTTGATCCGCCTTCACATGGTAATATCTCAAAGCAGGACAGAGCGTGCAAATAAAAGCCACGCGTGAGCACATCCTGCTCAACTGAGCTGCTAATATGCTTTAGTCCTCATCTTTAAGATTTCAGATGTTCTTAAATTTCCCCTCAAATCCCTGTGATCACCACGACCTCCACTCCTGTAGATGGCGCTGTAGGGTTTGTGGGCTGGTTGTTTTTCGTTAAAACCAAAATAGTCATGATTTTGGTAAAACGAATGCCGTTTGCGCGCTTTGTCATAGTGGGAAACCCTGACGTCAGGCATGTGGTAAATATTATGGAGCTGTGTCGCGTTACGTTATCCCGAATCGCCGACAAATGACGGGAGTGCCTGGGATTTACAGGAGAGATGAAGGAAAAGGTGTGCACGTTACTTTCATTCGATGTTGCGGCATCTGCACCGTCATACAATAAGAACATTTGCACGTTATCTTCATTATGATTTTATGGCATCCGTCACTTCGGTGTGTTCAGTGACGCTCTGCAGTGCAGATACCGTTCTAATAAACTGGGATGGGAATTTAAAATGAAGCCGTTTTGCATCGATTTGTCCACCAAGTTGACAGTATAATGTGATGTAAATATTAGGGATGCAAAAAAAAATAAAAAGCAAAGTTTTACTTGTACTGAGCCATGGGCTAAAACCATGAGGTCTGTAACACCGATAGAAATTCTATTTTTCATGTTCTGATGTTTATTTTTAATGCGATTACGCAAAACTCAACGTAAAAAACTTCAGGCAGAACGTTCAGGATGTGAGACCTGTAGATCCTCAAGCCAGTTGTTGAACGCTTCAAGTTATATTATTCCATCTTTTTAATTTTGTGTAGGTTTTTTTTGTTTTATACCTATATGAGGAAACCTGACAGGAAAAGTACCGTGACGTGAACCGTACCGTGAAGGAGCCGTACCGTTACACCCCTAGTAAACATTAAGACTACCCAGGTGGTACACAACAAGTTGTATTCTCTGCTTTGTTTTTAAGTTTGTAGTATTTTTTTTTTTTTTTTTTTTTTTTTTTTTTTTGTATAGTACTGCAATGTATCGCAATATGTATATTGCAACTTATCGAAACAATCGTATCGTGACACGTATCGCATTGTGAGGTCCTTAATAAGTATGGTTGTAAAAAAAAAAAAAAAAAAAAAAAGGAACTTATCCTTTAAGACTCAGTTTCACAACAAATACTGTATTCCACCGTTTAAGAGCACAGACCCTAATTCGCGCACATGTGGTCGTTGTGGGGCCTGGTGCCATTTCCAGCATCCGGGACCATTTCTGGATCAAAACACGCCACCCTGATTGCATGAATTCGTGCCATTCACAGCAATAGTTGGCATCAAAACATAATCTTAACGGACAGAAACCGACCTTTTGCGGTGTTTTACTTCGGTTTCAGAAAACGGGAGGGTTCCTCAGCCGAGTCGATGTCGTAAATAAACCAGGTTTCATTGCATGCATGAAGAGTCCCGCACGCAAATTCCAAAAAAAAAAACGTGTCGTTGTAAAATGCAAGACAATAGTTCGCCAGGTTTGGGTGTCCAAATGTCTTTGTAAACATGGAATCCCTGAATAAAGGAATGAAACTCAAATGTACTACTTGCTATTTCTGTCCCAGGTTTCATTGCTTCGTGAAGCATTGCTTCATGAAGCAAAGCTTGATGCATCAACGCGAGACCCGCACGCAATGATTTCTAAGTACCCTATGCTCAATAAAAACTATTTATTTAGCACCCAGTGCGCTTAAACTGGTCGAATACGGTAACCAAGAAAACCCCGAGTCGGTCCTGATAGTAAGAACTCGATAATACCTTTGATATGTCAGACGTCGAGAACAACAGAATGCCAACTTACATTAAGCTCCATCAAACTGCGGTGCCGTTTAGGTGGAAGGCTGAACTCCTCTGTTGCTATTTCCAGCTTGTTTCCTAGAGACATTAGCATCCTGTCTCGCTGCTCTTCATCCCTCTGAGGCAAAGCAGCTGCTTTTTTTTTTTTTTTTTTTTTAAATGTAAATTAAGCTCCAAACAGTGCTATAGCCTGAGAGTAAACCCTCCGTATCTCGGTATGTCACTAAGAGGCTTATATGCTCCAATTACAATTCTAAAGCATTATTCATCGTGACGTTAGCGTTCATTACCTAATGACTCTGATGAGTCAACACTCTGTGAATAAATACACGACTGGTTCTCTTCTTTATTGTGCAGGCAGGGATTTAAAGCATCGAAACCCTCAGCGGACTTCCAGCTTCGTTCGGGAGAATCCCGCGTGCCTCGAAAAGAATGCTTCTCTCCAGAGGTGGAAAGGAATAACCTCCATTCAGACAACGAGAGAGAGAGAGAGAGAGAGAGAGAAGACTTACGCAAGACTTTACTTGACGACCGTTGCCATCTGGAAAACAATTCGAGATATCAAAAGATTTGTCTAAACAGAAAGCAGTAGATTCCACCAAGTAACGTAAACTGTTTCCTCGCTCTGAAACACAAAACCAAGTTGGACATCAGTGCGGTGCCAAAGCTCCAATAAGCAGAACTATGAATCAAACACAGCGACTTTTGTCTAAAACCGATCCATTAGTGCCAGCGTGGCCCGTCGCTGCTCGTCTTCTATTCAACATAACTCCGCCGTGACCTAATGCCTGCACTCGTGTTCCCATTATTTCAGCCGTCGTCACTCAGTTTTACATCGCCTCGGTCACTCAAGTGATAAAAACAAAGTTCACTTCTCCAAAGAACCTCAAGTGCTTCCTCCTACTGAGTGCTATTCTGAGTCATGCACGTTGATGCGCAGCAGCGGCTGGAGCTGCTCCAAGACTCCGCGGCCTTTGCTGATAAGAACCAGGAAGTGGCTAAGCCCATCTAAGAAAGCAAGGTAGAGTTTGCAAAAGCGCCCACAATACCCTTTTTTTTTTCTTCTTTTTTTTTTTTTAAACTGCGTGTTTACCTCTTTTTATGCTGCCTGAAGAAATTATAACAATTTGATTCACACTGAAGAACAGGCTTGAAGTACCAGTGATTCAACCTGGTGTTCTTTGTGTAGGTCCTCCAAAAGTCAACGCCATTTTATTCCCCCCCGTTTCTGCTGAAATTAGTTACAATATCACATGGCTGGTAGCAAAAAGCCGCTGCTACGAGAAAAGCACGCTGACAGCATACGGTACCGGTCAAACGTTTGGACTTGCGTGACCGAAGTGAGAAATTGTCTTGCTTTCAATTTCCACACCTTCATAGTTTTGATGTCTTCAGTATTAATCTACAACGTAGAAAGTAATAAAAAAATAAATAAAGAGAAACCACTGAATGAGGAAGTGTGTCCAAACTTTTGACTGGTACCGTATGTAAAAGCGCATTAACAAAACATGGCGACTGGTGCCATCACACCTGCAGCAAGTTGATTATTTTAATCTGTCGTTTGGTTTCCCGTTGCAGTTTCATGCACACGCATGTCCATTTGTCCTCACCCATGTAAGCAACTGATTGACTGCAGACGGACGCATGTCTGACGTGAGCGCGTTGCCAATTCTTCCGTGTTTTACAGTCTGAACCAACAGGCCTCGTGCAGTCATGTGGCCTTCCTTCAGTGCCAAGGTCGCCATTTTGGAGCGTTTAAAAAAAAAAAAAAAAAAAAAAAAAAAAAAGAGACGCTGCATTCACTCCCTTTCGCTATTTGAATGCAAATCACAAGCACAAATCTGCCACTCTCTAAACTGAACATTTACACGGTGAAGCTAAGGAACAACAGGATCCACACAATGTTTCCTCGGATTATTCAACACGCTTCCTTTTCTTCCATAAACTACACAACAATCAAGTAAAACTACGTCAAATTGTCACCACGCGTCATGACGAGCGACGGCCAAACAACACAAGTCAACTTGGGAAACCGAGCCAAAAATAACCCATATCCAAACCCCCCCAAGTGCAGGCCTGGATGTGGGCAAATACGGACCAAGTCCGACAGTAACCAGAGGTTAATGAAGCCGAGTCCAAAACAGTCGGAGGCAAAATGTACTTTTAGTAAAATGCAGAAGAGAAGCAGAACCGTGAACAAAACCAGACGCAGGTCCTTAACGTGCTACTCGTTAAGGTGCAGCATACTGTGGAGCAGTGATTCCCAAAGTACGAGGCGCGGCCCCCTGGTGGGCCGTGACGGTACTCCAGGTGGACCATGAGAAGTCATTAAAAATGTCTTTGGTTTTCAATTTTGTATTAAAAGTTTAAAAATTACCTCAAAATATATCTGATTGTTTTCCAAATGTCTGTTCAGGGTGAACCCCGCCTCTCACCCAATGGCTGCTGGGATAGGCTCCAGCCCCCGTGGCCCTTAACTGAAATAAGCGGGTTCAGAAAACGGGTGGATGGATTGTTTTCAAAAATGTAATCAGAAGTAATGAAACACAACCACGGGGGTTTAAATCGCATCGTATTCTTCATTTATCTGACTGACGCCGATCGGTGCCGCTTCATACTGAACATGAAACCATCAATGTGTCTGCAGAGCCAGACGGCCGAAAACGAGAGGATACTGGAGAACAGAATTATTTACTAGTCACACTGACCGGAGTGAGCCTTTCATGGCAACCGGGACAGCAATCGCACAATGACATCAGCCGTACGGAGTCGAAAGAGGTCCAGACAGCAGAATGTGCGCAGCTTCTTCTCAGTTTGCTGCCTTTGTAATACTATTACAACATTACTACAAACAGCAACAAGTTCACACGAGTGTGTGGCTCCGACTCAATAAACCATGAACCTCGCTGTACGAAATGCTTTTTGTTGACAGGAAAGGAGGAGAAGACCCCAAATAATCTCTCTTCTCACCCTGAACAAGGCAACAATTGGTCACCGTTGGTGACGTCACCACTGAGGAACCGGTGTGTCTTTTGATTTGCGTTGGCCCTGCCTTCTCACACCGCCACAGTGTGTCATGCTAATGCTAACGCTTGCATTACCGGCCCGTGAACATGTTTGTAGGCAGAGCTGCCCGACTCGCCTTGAACATCTGCGTTTTTATAGCAGCAGAACAAATGTATTATCGCAGTTTTGGTTTTGTAACTTCTTTAGATAACGAAATAAACGAGAACCCCTGCCACTGCTACCGACAGCTGCACTTTGTGGGCGGCAAGTAACTGATGCGATAACCTGCGGCCGTTCTGCACCCCTTACAGTTATAGAGTGAAAGGAAAAAAAAAACAAAAACAGTTCTTAAGGACAATACTGCACACGAGTGTTCGCCGGCCTGTTCTTTCATATTCATATAAACTTGCCATCATATGACCAACATTCCACAAACATCATCCTGACTAACACCAACATTTCATAAAACCTCCCAATATGAAACACGTGTGAGCGATTTGTGTACAGCTGTTAGAATGTCCTTCCTCACGCCGAAGCCTCCGACACCAAATGCTCTTGCGCCTCCTCACAGTGGGGTCCCGAGCCCAGGCACCACGGTAGGTTTTGATACGTCACAGCATTGCCCCAGGGAGGACCTCGCTTCCTACTTGGGAGGCTTCGCCACAGATTTCAATTGGCAGCGACGGATTCGTGCTCTGAACAATCAAACAGCCATATAGATATAATTGTGTGGCTTGGTCTGAAGATCAACTCTGCCACTTTTCGTAAAGATTGGACAAAATTTGTGGTCTGTGAATTAAAAAAAAAAAAAACTTTTCCATAAATATCCAATATGGTTAAAAATGTGGTTAAAAATGTGGTACGGTGGAAATGGATGTCATTGAGCTCTGCTTGATCCAAGGAATCCAACAGTATGTGGTTTTTAATTATTTATTTATTTTTATTTAAAAAAACAAAACAGGTATACGGTTCTAAAATTGCATGCGTAAACGCCTCCAAATTTGACCCATTGGTGGCGCTATAGTGCTGGAGGCACAGACATGAAACTTGGTGAAAAGAATGACAGGACCGGCTGCAGGAAGCGCACTAAGCTGCAAAACTTTCTATCATACGGTTCTAGTGATGAAATTAAACGTGATGGATGGAGCCGTGCACGCACGCACTGACGAAAGGAACGCGATTCTATAGGTCCGTCCTGGCCTATCAGCTGATGGAGGATAATAAGGGATAATAGGCAGCGGAGGGGAGGAAAAAGGGGGGTGGTAAATGTTCCTGTAAATGCAGCCACGATGCCTCAATCTTCCACTTCAAATACAGGAAAAGAGAGGTTGAGAGATGCAGCTCATCATTTGTTACGTAATCGCCGCCGTGTCTGTTTAGATAAAACGTCTGCTATAATTCTATTTTAAGAGACGGCTGACACTGCTGACATTCTGAAACGCCTCTAATCCGTTCTTCTGACACTATCTGCAGTCCGTCACGGACTCACAAACGGTGAAATAATACTTTTGAGGTTTACGCTCTCTGCCATGTATGGGGGTAAAGGAAACGTGGATGAGTCACAGGTGTGTTTATAGCCCAGCGTGTGTGGGTAGGGAATGCGTTCCTGTCACTAATGTCCTGCCATCCTTTCATTCCTCTGCCTCCAGCCAAAAGACGTTGGCCGCTGATGCGTTTGTGGGCTCAGCGACAGGGGAAGGCGTGGCTGGATCCCTCGGAGAGGAACGTACACCCGGGTTCAGGCAGGGGAAAAAATGGAAAAGGTGCTTCTGTGGCGTGAAAGGAGGAGTTAAAAAAAAAAAGGAATTATGACACAAGACGAGAGCTGTGCCGGCAAGAATTAAACATCTGCTCGGAAGCGGTGAGTAACATCCTTCAAACGAGAGGCGACAACCCACAGCGACGTGTGCTTGTGCGCGCGCCGCTTCTGGAAACGGAGAGGAAAAACAGATTTTGTCGTTTTAAAACCCTGCCCTCTCCTCGAAGCTTTAATAATGTTGACGGCATGGCAGCGCTGTAAAAGGCCCCATCCAGTGGATCAACAATCCCGTTATCGTGTTAAACAAGTCCTGCTTTTATGGGACAGGAAAAGAGAAACGAATGGCGTTTACTTAACCGCTCAGACAGACGGTGTTGTGCAGAAGTGTCTTACCTTGCATACAGCTCTCTATCCTGTGGATAAGCTGGTACGACTTGCAGCGGTCCAGCAGGGTTCGGATGGCAGGAAGGGGGTCCAGGATTATAGTCTCAGGATGGGCATCAATATAGTCCTGAAATACACACACAGAAGAGTGTTTGGGCCCCCGACTCATCACGACAGAGAACCACACCGAAAACCACAAGGATCAGCGCGTCGACTCTTGATGGCCCTTTTTCTGTCCATTAACAGGTTACTGTTAACTAACGGGTGACTGTCAAACTAATTAACCACTTCTTATGAAACGTGGCTGAAATTTTGGGAGTACATGAAAGAAATAATGCAAAATGATGAAAAAAAAAAAGACAAAAAGAAAAGATGGAGGAGAATGAAAAAACAGGAGGAGGATATCATGATATCTTGATAAAAATTGGACAGTGATGAGAGATTAAGAAGTTTAGCAGATGTGCTATTTATACCAGGCATTGTTACATTGAAATGGTGCGTTTGTTGAGCGATGGTATTAAATAAAAAATACGAACCACACTTACCGTTAGCATATACGCTCACATGTTCAGTTGATACAAACTGTTAGCATTAACTGTAGTTGGCATATGCAGGCGTGCTAATTGACACCGATGGTGTCAACCACAGTTGCCGTTACTGCGTATGCTAATGCTAACCGCTAACAGCATATGCTAATGCTAACCGCGGTCGCCATTTTCTTTAATATGGCTTGCCAGTGGTCACTTGCCATGTCAGTGTAGCAATGTCCGACATGAAGAGCAGCACCGTCCACATCCGGGAATCCGGTAATTCCCAGAAAAATGACATGTCACATGACTGAATGTCCACAAATGCAGGATTTTTCCAGACCTGGACCGAGCTCTGATTTGGCAGATTTCAGTCCTCGGTGGAGACACGCACTCCAACAAGCGCCGCTCTTGTTTATGCACAATTTGAAACTATTATTCCCATCCGCTACTTCAATGCGGTAAATAAATGTGCGTGTCAATCATTTTCCTCCCAAGTCATCTTTACTCGCGCTCACGGTGCCGTTCCTTAGTGAACGTCGCCTCTTGCTACCAGATCCTACTTAGTCTGCACGTTTGGCTCGGCTCTGTTTATCCCAGCTCTTAACGGTGATTGAAACCCTTCCCTGGGGTCAGGAGGTGGACCACAGATCGTTTACATCGGTGTCAGGGAAGGCTGATAGTTTGGGAGAACCCTGCACATTCCAGGCATCCCCTCCCCCTTCGAGACCACAGGAAAAACAGGTTTTTCTCCACAACCATCACAGTTGCGCTAACGCTGATATCCAAGTCCCATTTACTTGTACTGGACGCTGCGAGGGGGGGTTGAGTGTGGGCGTTGTTACAGAGGCACGTAAAGAGGACCTGGGAGGAAGAGACACTGCAAACTAAATCTTCACTGGGAGATAAAGGATTAAAAAGCATATGAGGCAAAGTGCCACGACGCACAAATTTACATACAGATTAGGAATGTAAAATAAACACGCTGAAGTTGGCAAACTGCAAATACAAACCGCAAAGGTGAAAGGTCAACATACCCAGCGTGTGTGAGAGGTAGAAAGAGCATGAGAAGCATGCCGGCGGGTTCACGTCGGTTACATCACCGCTTCTCTGAATGGCTGTCTGTTAAGTCAAATAACAATCTGATGCTGATCTTAACTGCGCTCCCCTCCTCTGTCCCCACGCCCCCTCCTCTTCATTTCCCATCGCTGTCAACCTTTTCTTCAAAGCTATTTCCACCGACTCACATCTGCTGTCAGGTGGAGCTGGCCGGCGGACACGTACAGTCCTTAAAGAGACCACAGCACGACTGCACGTGAAGCTTTCTGCATCACGCAAGCATGAACGTATAATTGGGGGGTGGTAATATTTACGTGAAAAAAAAAAATACAATGCATACATAAAAAAAAGGGGGGGGAACCCCCACCGTTAGCTTCATATGGAGGACTCGTCTGTCGGATTCATGTGGCTCTACCAAGCAAAACTAATCAAAGTCACTACAGTGGTTGTGCCAGTCCAACATCCTGCTGCCAAAAGTTAATCAAAAAGAATAAATGTACACTAATCCTCACACATCCCTGAGGAGTTTGGTCACTTGCATTTTTTTTCTTTTCTTTTAAGATAGCTTGCACTTAAACACAGAAAAGAGCGGCACACTGGCTAACGGGTGCCGGGGACTGCCAGGCGGACTCCAGTGTGGATGCAACACAGCGGGCCTAAAGCTTTGGTTATACATTCCCCGAGGGTCAACGTGCACGATAAGCGCGGGAAGTCTATTCTCCACTGCAGTATTTTCTGCAACAGTAGGTGGCAGTATTGAGAAAATAGTCACACGGGAACCAGGATGACAGCACTTGGAGATGTCATTTTCTTAAAAGAACTAAAAGGACAATATGTATTTTTACTTGGTTTGGAATTCTGACTATTCAGGTCATATCTCTAAGGTCAAGGTCAAATCAGAGGTCATCCTCCACTGTCTGCCGCAATATCTTCAAAATGCAAAGCGCAATTTCAACCAAACTTGGTGGATAAACCCAGGGGACCATCCTCTTGCTAGACAGGCCGAGTCAGGATCATAGGTCTAAGGTCAAGGTCAAATCAGAGGTCATTGTTTAAAGTACATTAATAACCACATCTCAGGAACTATGTGAGATATTGAAACACGGTTTTCTGCATAGATTTCTGCTCTACTGGGGCTAACAAACGTGTCACACCTCTGATGTCACATGGGGACGTCAAGCAAAGTCGAAAAATTAGCTGGCGACGGCGCGGCACTGCCGTCGCCTGGATTCTTTGTTTATATAGCACTTTCACTCAGAAAATTTCAAAGTGTTCTACACATTAAACACAAAGTTAAACAGATACGCAAACTTAAACATTTACAGGAAAAAATTAAAAAGTTAAAAAGTCAACTGATCCATGGAAGAAATCATGACCTCCTCAAGAAGCATAAACAATTGATATAACATGAAAATAGAAAACAGATAATGTCAAAGATCACAATTTATACTTCAGAATAATTTGTTTCTTTAATGTTAGACATTCACAACTGATTAAACGTCTGCATAATTTGTGTGAAAAGGGATGTTCTTGCCGAACGACCACTAGAGGTGCAAACGTCCACCTCTAGTGGTCGTTCTAATCGAGCCAAAATCTGTTGGGCTATAGCCAAGCACCTCTATGAAGAAATAGGAAAAGTATGAAGCTTGAGTCCATCTAAAATTAATCAGATTATCATTCATCCATAATCATGTAACTGTAGAGAGGAAAATAATATTTTACCAGGTCTGGTGTGCACACAGTCCACACTTTGGGCCAGTGAATCACCACGCCGCATCCCAGCCTGACATTTTGTTTTAAGTAAAGAGCTATTTTAGAGAGGAACGCTTATTCCATCCACCACCCAAAAAAAATTTATGACCACAGCTGGGTGATATTGTAAGTGCATCAACACTTGTCCTGTCAATGGAAATGTAATCAAAGATGACTGCTAGGTTTAGGTAAATTAGCAAAATTATAATAGTACAGACAGCTCCGAGCCACAAAGCTAGAACCTTTATTTACAAGTTAATATTTATTCCAGCCCTCAGTTACACTCTTCGGGTTGTGTCTCAAAGGACGACAACTTGGAAATCTAAAGCGCTTACACATTTACAGCCGTACAGACGTAAATGTACCGAGCACATCAGCATGGGACGTTACTCACGGCAAGAACAGAGCTCTGTTAATAAATATTTAAGCTACAATAATTAACCATAGCGTTGCTCAAAATCCAGTTAACAACTCTGCGTCACTGCGTGCTGGTGTTTTGTGAGGGCGTGTGTGTGTGTGTGCGCAGGTCAACGTTCAATTCTAATGTGCCTGCTGCTGCTGGGAACAATCTACGTCTTGTTTGGTTATCGTGGTGCCAGACAGCTGGGAGGTAATGATGACAATCAACCAGAGACGCTCGATCCTGTTTTATATCGACTACCATAAAAAGAAGAAAGAAAAAAACCCTTTGATAAGAAACTTAATGCCTACTGTCATACACTGGAAAAAATATAGCCTTCTGATCCGGGAAAACCCGATTAACTACGTCTATACGCAGGGGGTGAAGTGGGATTTGACAGGTGGGAGAACCCTAACATCCAGTGACAGTAACACCAGTAACAAAAGTGACACACCTCAAAATAACTTCCATATCGATTCGTACTGTGAGCTCTGACGGACTTGTTTTCTTTGTGGACAGGCTGTGTGATCAGCTGCCCAACAATAGATAAAGAAAAATCGACAGTAAATTAAACTAAGTGCCATATATGTATATCTAGTCAATAATGCCTATAATATTACTTACTGGAGAAGGCAAAAGAAATGAGATTTAATCACAATATTATTGTGCTACAAATTATTTGACCAGTAGGTGTCAGGATGACGATGAGCTGATGCGACCACCCCTAACGGAGCAGCCAGAAGAAGACGTGATGCCGCGTTGATGACATGTCGGAAAGTCGGAAATTCTGAGCTCCAACTCGGAAGAAACGATTTGAACGTGGTCGGTTTGGATTTTTTTTTTTTTTTTTGTGCTTGGAAACTCGGAAATTCAGCGCTCCGAGTTATCCGACTTGACATCATAAGAACGACAATCATGATATCCTCCGTCATGACTGTTGAAACAATAAAATTACAAATGCCATTTAATCACCTTTAACAAATATTTGCTTTTGTCTGTGATATCTTTGCATTCTTTATACATTAGTGAGGCTGCCAGCGTTACAGTTTCTGCAAAAACGTCTGCAATAATTGATATCGTCACCGAGTCCAGACTACAAATACAAATGCACTCATCCGACACATTTTCCATCCATCCACAACAAGCAGTCTAACAACTTATTTATGTGTTCCTTGTAAAGACAACAACAAAGCTCAAATGTGTCACTGTGTGCATCCATACCGTTTTCAGAGTTCATCAAGTGAACGCACAGTTTTCAGAACTCGGAACTCGGGTTTTCCCCGAGTCATCTTGAATGCAGTATTAGTACGACACTTCGGGTAATTAAACTTTTAGCAAAGCATGGGAGTCACGGCTTCGACACCAAACGACACTTAAACAAGACAAAGTTAAATCTCGTCATATCTAACACCACTCTGTGACTTTTTTCTTTGGCTAGCTTTCATTTTCATTACCAACAATAACGTTGTGTCGCGGCTTGCTGTCCCTGCCTCCACTGTATGTACTAGCGAGGTGCTACGAAGCACTGGTTCATGACACAGCTGGGCTCATCGAACGCAAGCTTCAAACATTAGGCAACGAGTAAATACTCGTTGCCTAAATAAACCGAAATATAACATTTTTCTGAGCCAAAATCTTTATCTTATCTCTGAGAAATAAACTGAACAAACATAAACTAAAAAGTCACATTTATATTACTACATGCTTCTAGATAAGGGAATTTAAAAAAAAGAAAAAAAAAAAGTGCAGATTTATACCAGATTATCATTGCTCTCTGTAGCAGGTGGTAATCTGTATATTGTTGAAAATATAGGGCTCTGGAACCAACGTCACGCCGCGTTGCATTAAGGGGCATTTTGGCCATGTTGGGAGCTCGTGCAGTTAACAACAAACACTGTACTCATACATGTCCAGTCCTACGGATTTTCCATAAATTTTTACAGATTTTCATGGATTTACATTTCTTACGGGAATAAAGAAAAAAACTCTTACAGATTTTCATAAAAACTTGGTTCGAAATCTATTCACGATAATGACCATAGACACCAATTCTGTGTGTATCGTACGGCATTTTCCGATTTCCGAGTTTACCGCCGTCATGTACTAGTTGGCGAGTTGGAGTACCGTTAACGCCGAGGAAGAAGGCGACGACAAGAGGGCAGCACTGCTAGCAATACGCCCAATGGAGAAACTCCTAAAAAATAAAATAAAACCCTGTGGGAGGTTTCTGCAGGAATGGAAACAAATGTCGGTGAGTTTCAGTCACTTAATCTCTATACATTAGCGGTGTTACGGCGCCCCCTGTAAATCGCGTGTCACTCTTTCAGGTTCACACACACACAATTAGACAAGAAATATTTTTTGTTGAACGTGTTTAACCTGGTTTGATTTCATGTGGAATTAGACATATAGTACGAGTCTGAAGCAGGAGCTATTTTCTGCCTCTTTTGAAAAATAAAATGTGATTTTAACATTGGGACAAGTGATGCCGTTTTCACCCTTTTTGGATGATGTTATGAGGGAAATTTGCTTGTTTTTGGAATTGAACTTTTTCATCAGATTTCTTTTATTCAATTGAGTTAATAGAATACATTATGCAGTGTAGAAAAATGCACAATATCTCTAAATAAGTGATAAAAATAGAATGTACAGGGTATAAAATGCATAGAGAATGATCACATTTTAACAAACGATTTTTTTTGTTCCACTACGCTGCCAGCCAGCGCCCCACACACCTGGTAGGGTTTTAAGATTTTTATTTTTTTTTTTGGGGGGGGGAGATTATAAGGATTTTCCGCCAGGATTATACAGGTGGCCATCCAAAGGGGTTGACGCATGTTTGTACTGTTATCGAGTGAAGTCGAATGGAAGACAAAACGCTCAAACAATGGAAAGAAAACGTGAAAAAGAGAAGGGAAATCACTGGGACAAATTGACAAAGGAAGCCAGGAAGCGGTATTTTTTTTAAATACGAGTCTTGTTAATGGTTTGGAACCCTACGAAATTCCAAACAAAGAGTGAACCAGTGATCCCGACCTGCTGCCTCTGCTGAATATCATCCTGGCTGGAGCACAAATCTAGCATAATGTATATAATCACATGTACAACTTGTCATGAAAGCCTCAGGGTGTCTGTGTTTCTGTGTGAGTGGGCGCACGAGTGAAGGAGTGAAACAGAAGAATGCTGAACTTAAACGCACTTTCATTACCAGAATGTAAAGGAGCGCTCTCTCTCTCTCTCTCTCTCTCATCGATGTGCGAATCTTGCTGAATGTAATATTCGTTTGTCTGACACCCAAGCCATTCCACGTCTCTTTGTTAGCTCTGAAACCTGGCTTCCCTCATTTTTGGCACCAAGCAGGAAAGCGGTGAGAACTTAGTCCGTTGTCTATTTTTTGTACCACGACAGTCATGTGAAGTGCCTCTGAGCCACCGTAGGGGGCGCACTACCGGTTCCGGGAGATTTCAGCCGGTCGACGCATTTCCGGTAGCTGTATCTGGCGCGAGGGTTCTGTTTGCAGCGCCGGGGAAAAAAAAAAAGGTTATATTTTTATGTGTGTTACGAGCGCGGTAGTTGTTTTCACGTGCGTTATCTCCACATTCTTTCACCATGGATGCTCGTGAAAGTTTCAGGAAAATGACGGTTCCAAAATAAAAAAAATTTCTCACAGAAAGGGGACTTCTGCGTTTTGGCCGGCCGGAGTTTGTCAGAAAGCTGTCCGAGTTTATCCCATTTTGGAAAAAAGCGACCACCAAGAGTCACAGACATCAAAGGTCTATTAAGCGGACAGATTCACGCGACACGAATCGTGATCATAAGAGACAGAATTGATTGGGGGAAAAAAATTAAAAAGTGCCACATTAATGAACACACACACACACACTGTGACCTGCTGGCCGTGGGATATTTTCCCCCCACATTAATAACTAAAAACATTCTTAAAGAAGCTTTGCAGCCTGTTGCTTTCTGCCTGAACCACCCTCCTCTGGTGGTTTGAAGTCATAGTTACTAATGCTCTGTTATGTTCTTGCAGTTGAGTCACGGCTCTTTGGCCCGTCTCTTTTGATTCCAGGAGCACAGACGGGCAACACTACCATCTATAAACACAAAAGACCGCCGTCCATAAATGTTCACCGCCTGCAGCGGCGCAGATTTTTTGTGTCTGTGAACACTGAAGCGCCGAGCGGAACGGCGGTGCGTGTACCTGCACTCTTTGCATCAGCAGCACGGCCTGTGAGTCATTCTGGTCCGCCTCCAGGATGAGGTCAGTCAATTTGTGGATGATGAGGTCCAGGGGCCCCTGCTCCTCCAGAGGCTGGCTGAGGTCCAGCTGAGGGCAGAAGAACAGCAACAGGTTAAAGGTTGAATTTTTCTACACTTTTAAGTGTTTATTTGCTTGCATTCACAAGCACGATTTAACTGAGCAATCACGCACGAGGAACCGTTTTTAGTGGGACCCCCCCCTCCCAAAAACACAATGACGACTCCTCTTAGCTGCAAAGCGTTACTTCATGTGACCGCTTTTATACAACGGCAGCAAGATACCATCTTAGAACAGTGTAATGTAGCGTGGCGTGAGTCGGGACTGGGCTCACCTGGACTGAATTTTTGTGACAATACATGAACTAGTTCATCTCCCTCGAATCTGGTTTGGTCTCAGAGTGTTTCCTCTAAGAAGGTGGAGTTGTGTTTTCAGCTGCACGTCTTTCTCTTAGTTTGTATTGTTTGGCAAAATAACCCAAAAACTAGCGTTTCAGATAAGCTGGCAAAAAAGGTTGGGTCTGACCTGGAACAGGTCCTATTTCATGTGAAGTAAAGTGAGACGGGGTGACAGGAAGAACAGGTCGAACTCGATGCTTAATGTGGCCAATCCCCGACTCCTCCCATCTGTATACGTCAACGTGCTCTTGAGCAAGACAATGAAGCTTAAATGACTCTTTGTGTTACTGGCTTCAGGTTGTGTTTAAATTATTTCAATCATTTTTGTCTAAAATGACATCTGCCAGCTGCTTAAGTGGCAGATGTGTCATTTTAAACTAATAAACCAATTAACCTCATAAACTAATAAACCTAATAAACCAATTTTTAGATGTAGTTTAGAAAAGAAATTATTACATTTGAGAGTAGATCTACATAAAATAAGAAATTTGGGGGAATTTTGAATGTTGATGAAGCTACATCTAAAAATCATCAGTTTAAATTTACAACTCCCGTATGCTACCAACATTTTTTTTTCAAACTGTGACACAAAAGCATGAAAAGAAATGAATGAAATCTTCGTTCTTCGGAAACAAAAACACTCCTTTTGCGGTTTTTAATAAACACAGGACCTGTTGCACGTTTACCATAGCCAGAACCTGTGTCATCATCCTTCTTTGTTATGTAATCGTCTGTTGCAAGAAAGGGGCAGATCTCACACTCAGGTCCATAAGTATTTGGACAAATAGTTTTTTTTTGTTTTTTTAATTTTGCCTCTGTGCATCACCGCATTGGAGCTGAAATGTGCTTGTAGTGCAGACTGTTAGCTTTAATTCAAGGGGCTTAACAAAAATATCTAACTATTTAGGAATTGCAGCCATTTGTACACAGTCCCTCCATTCTTAGAGCCCATAAGTAATTAAACAAACTAAATATAAGAATTACTGTTCATACAAATCACTTTTACAGGCAGTTTTCTTTAGACAAAACTAACTAAGATTGAATATGTTTCAGACTTAATTTTTTTACATCAATCATTAAGAAATACAAACACCATGGTACTGCATGATAAATCTGTCTGGAGTAGGCAGTTCTCAAAAACTGAGTGACTGTGCAAAAAAGGGACAAGTGAGGGAAGCCACCAAGATACTCATGATGACAACTCTGAAGGAGTTATAGGCTTCTTTGGCTGTGACTGGAGAATCTGGGGAGGTTACTATATTTGTCTGTTGTATCACCAGTTATACAGCTTCATGGTGGAGTGGAACAGAGAAGGATTTTCTTTAAAAGAAAAGAAAAGAAAAAAAGACATGAAATTTCAGCTCGAGTTTACTAGAATGCACATGGGAGACCCGAGCCTAGATTTGATCCGTTTCCTTGTAAGAAAACCCTTCTCTGTTCCACTCCAACATGGAACTGTAACTGGTTGTTCTGGTGGCTACTGTCACTCATCTCTTCGCACAGTGACTCAGTTTTTGAGAATGGCGTAACTCAGGCAGACGGCTAGACAAGACAGAGCGTGGGCATATTAGCGTAACTCAGGAAATAGACTGAGCCCTGAAAAGTGCATTGCACGTGCATCCCAGACTGCACTGGTTTGAGGCATCAAACCAGCTCTACAACTATGATGAGAGTTAAGTGGGTCAGTGTGCAACACACACACACACACACAGACACACACACACCCCTTTCCAAGAAACAAAGGAGACATAATGCGTCTATAACCAGTCAATCCTGTGTTCAAATTAGCAGCAATGTTTCAATGCTGACTGGTTATGGCTGAATATCCAGTTTTATGTGACAAATGGACAGAGTCGTGTTGTGTCAAAGCGCACATTTAAAAATTTAAAAGGCAGGACGTGTACTTTTCTGTCACAAAAGTCACATGGAATATGAGAGGCGGAGTTAGGTGATGCAAATACAGATAAGCAGAAAGAAGCCTTCATTATCTGATTCCAGGGACAATAATTACAAATAACAGCAGTCGGTTGTGAAGACCCCTAACTGGAAAAAGTGGGTTCAGAAAATGAATGAAAAAAAAGAAGAAAAAAAAAATCGAACGTTTCAACTTCAGGCTATGTGTTTTCCTAAAGCAGCACCACAGCTGTGGCAGTCTTCGTTTATTTAACGACTTATACGAAGGCAAACACTGCAATGAATAATTCAACAACACTCCACTTTGAAATTACAAAGTAATAATAATGAGGCTGTTGACACACAAATCAAACCAAAACCAAACATCGCCATCGTCACTCAGGCGACCGTTTCAGGGAAAACGGTGACATGTGAAGCGGGTGTACACTTCATCATTAGACAGTCGGCAAATGGGGATCATCAGATCATTACAGACCACAGACACCACCTGTGCAAACAGCACATTGCTGTTCATTGTGCTGCACAGACAGAACGCAAACCGAGAGCGAACACACCTTAGTCACACAGGTGTGGATCACAGGAAGAACTGTAAAACTGCACAGTTGTTTTAGGGTTGGCCATGGTCACAGCCAACACAACCTGGTTAATCATTGTAAGTGGCGTGACGGATAGATGACTAATTAGCGCAGCCTTGAAGTGGTAAATCTGTTAAATATCAATTGATTTAGATATGGTGTACTTTTCGGGTAGGTTTCAACAACAGCCAACTGTTGTTCAGCTCCTACTCGAGTTAAAGTGACGTACTGCTTTGGCCGAGACTTAGTGCATTTTCTTTTCATATAATAGGGGATTAAATGCGTCAAAAAAAATATCAAAATTTCTTAGGTATAAATGAGAAATAAATTTTTTATAGTAACTTTATTTGTATAGCACTTTCAGGTTATACATTTCAAAGTGCTTTACATCAACAATTGCACAACAAAAATGACTAAAATTGAAAAACAATTCTAGGATGCTTAATACTTTTGCACGGCACATCGTAACAGATCCCCCCCCCGTGGTCTGCAGGAGATTTCTTCCTGTAAATGAATAAAAATGATAAGGGAGTTTTTCCTTATCACTGTCGCCAACGTGCTTGCTCATGGGGCGGGTAAGGTCCAGACTGTACTCCCTTAGGTCAAAGTTGTTTCTGGTAAGAAAAAAAACCACCATGGAGGAACGCCACACGGGTAAAAGCTCAAAAAAGAGAATGTAGAAAAGCAGAACGCAGGTGGCGAAAAACCAAACTCCAGGTTCATTATGACATCTATAAGGAAAGTCTGCACATCTATAACTTGGAGCTAAAAAGGGCGCGGCAGTCCTTTTTCTCTGAGATTATCAACAAAAATAACAACAATGCATGGACTTTATTTACTGTTGTTGACAGACTGACAAACCCATCAGCGTCAGTCCCCCCTGAACTGCTATCCACTAAGGCATGCAACGACTTTGCTTCTTTTTTCACAGACAAGATTTTAAAGATAAGACAGACAGTCTGTAACTCCAACACAGTGGCTATTTCACATGTGCCTCATAAGACTACTCCAGTTAATTTGGCATTTTTTCAACCATTAAATTATGCTACTTTGACAGACATAGTTAGAAACCTGAGGTCCACTACCTGCTGCCTTGACACTCTGCCTACAAG
>OMMV01010277.1:4285-16923 GCA_900302635.1 Chatrabus melanurus
TAAAAAAAAAAAACTGTAAAGGCATAGTCCTGGCAGTCCAAACCGGATGACCTGTGACAAGGGACAAGTCACACCACTCACAATACATCTCCTGAAGAACCCGGTCATATGCGTTCTCCAAGCCCACAAAACAGAAGAGTGAAGTCCTAATCATCAGTAAGACCTTCAGCTTTAATAGCAGCCAAATTTATCCAAAGATGGAACATGAAATTTGACATGGGTAAGCACCCCCACCCCCACCAACAACAACAAGAAAGGAAAGATACTGAGCACGACAATGTCAACGCACAAATAGAAGAATGGACAATACCACACTCCTGAATTTTGTTTAGGGTAACAGGTAAATACTGAAATGGTAGATAGATTGTTGTTTTAAATAACTGCACAGTAAATTCTCACATCAATACAAAAACCAAAATGTTTCCATGCAAAGTGGTGACTTGCATGTTGAAATAAATTTGGGGTTCACATCATGCAAATAAGCAACACATCCTCATTGGCCTCTTTGGTATTGGTAGCCACCGTGAGTTCCAAATATCTCAAAACTGACCTACCCAACCAAAACGCCGGAGTAACACATGCCTCGAGCTAGCTTGTTCAATCATTTACTCTGACAATCTGTCACATGTTTCTGGGCCCTGAGGGTACTGCCTGCATGCGCTCACATTTGTTGTCACATGGAAGAAACAGCTGAATGCGGTGAAGCTCTGTCACAGTAATAATGCCAAATCCATAAAAACAACATACTACTTTTGCAACTCATCTAGCTTATTATCATCTTCATTTGTACATATTGAGCTCCTGCTTTAACCCTCATCAGTACATGTCGCAAAACTTACTAAACTGTACACCAGGGATCCATGCGGACCCCACCATAACTTCTTCTTCTTTAATACTGTTAACATGTTTTTATTTATGCCAGTCTTGCAGATATGTGTAACATAACTAGATGGGGTCACTTTGCAACTATTTTGAAAACAGACTATTGAGTATCTGGCTGATAATCCACATTTCATTTTGAAAGACTTTTGAGAATTTTTTTCTCTTTTTCGAACACAACTCTTCAGTACAAAAATCCAGTACCTACCTCTACTCCCTGCTGCTCTGATGCAAATATCCTGAATAAAAACTGCTGTGACAGTTCAGTAATTATGAAAAAAATAACACGACCAGATACAATTATATCAAACTGGGATCCAAGCAGACCCCATAAGAAAAATTATTATGGAGCCCACAGTATTTAATCAAGCTGGATCAAAAAAGTGAAATTGAAGACAACTGTATAGGTGACAATTACCTAAACTTTCAGCTGGATAAATGTAACAGTTCAGAAAATATATCAAAAAATATACACCTGGGGTCTGCTTGGACCCCAGATGTACTGATTAGGGTTAATGTGACTTAAAGTTCACCAACCTGGGGACTTGACGCAGGACTGGAAGGGAACTAAGTAAGTCTGGCGAGGGAGAACGGGTGAGGACGGTAAGGAAATGGACACTCCCTTGGATAGTCTCATCTGTTTTGCTGAGCTGTCGGTATGGCCACTGTCTTTCTCGTGTGTAGCATGCCCGGCAATACCCCTCTGCAAGGTCCTGTGAGCAAACACCTCCTGACCTACATTGAAAACACAGAAATGCACTGAGAAATTATGAATAACGACAAGCATGAGCAGGAAAGAAATATAATGGAAAAATCTATAGTATTGTTAAAATAGCTTATTCAACACCACTTTGAATAAGTCGTGTTTAAACTGGAGTACTGTTAAAAATGTCTCACATAAGGTGGTGGCACAGCGACCTTGTCTTGAAGGCACACTGCTAAATGAGTTCATGAAACTTTAGAAATTCCAAAACACCTTGATTTACAGCAATGGGTTCATGCTTGACTTGAAAGCAATATTATTCTGTTTTCTTTGGCTTTGGAAAAGCCCAGGCATGTACCTTGTAAAATGCAGTGAGTGAATAAATAGATTAATGAATGAGTCCATGCCCTCAAGTTTGTTAACAAGACAACTCAAAAACAATAAATGTTATCAACTTGTACATCTCAAAATTAAAAGGACACTAACAATAACCCGTGCAAAGCATGGGAATTATTTTCTAGCCCTGGTGAGTTTTTCATATTCAAAGCGTACAGCATCTGCCTATGTCATGAGAGGTCCAGAGTTGGCAACTTGCCTAGGGCAGAAAAAAAAATAGTAATTTTTCTTTTGGGGAAATTTGAATTTTTTTGCTGTTTAAAACAATTTTTGTCCCATTTTAAGACTTCTGCTATATAAATGTTAATTTTTAGGCCTTCTGGTCATAATTAATAATAATTTAAGTACAGATTCCACAGGTGTGAAGAAGAATTGCCAGAGCTGGCAAATTTGAAAACTGTGTGAGCTTTCACAGTCACAAAGCATGCCGTGTACATTGCAGTGTGCTGAACACTCACTGCTGTCAATAAGTCCAAGAATAATTCCAAAATCCCGGGTCTTTTAAAATCCAAGAACAGTGTAGCTAAAGTGTAGATCTGTGATAGGAGGCTGTCTCAGTGTGTGGTGCTTATAAGTGCGCAATGTAGTGCTTTGGTGGCACTGTTGTCATAATGCCATGGCTGTGGAGGGGGACAATTGCATCATGATGGTCTGGAGATGCGCAATGCATGACGGGAAAAGAACCATGGAGGAGCATCGAATTTGAAATCGAAGCGTGTGAGAAAATTGCATAAAACATTGGGTTACCCTGAGAAACGAAGTGAGATATTGTTTTACCCTAATGAGGGTCCAACGGTAAAATATTTGGCGGTCAGTGGAGGGTGTGCATAGTAGTGGATGGCTCAGAAAGTCTTGATGAAGTCAGTATTATAAAATAATATAATGAGGACATCACAAAGTTCTGCGATGGTTGTTCCTCAAATTCTGTTTTAATTTTACGGAATACTGTTGTTACTGAGTGTTTTTACAAATCTCCAAGTCATGATTGTTTGTCAGTTTATTTAATTTCCAAAGCCTAGGTCTGGTGGCCACCAAGTCCACCGCTGCTTGTCAGATTAAAAGTTCAGTTATTTTCACTCCCATAAATATTGTCGTTTTTAAGAGGTTGCATGCTTTTGAATAAATCCTCATTTGATCTCTGATCATGTGATTTTAGCAGCTTCTACACTTGAAATTAAAGCAATTTCTCATTTATTTCAAAATGTAAGAATTCAAAATTGAAAGATATAAAGCTTACGTTTAAAATGTGCTCAAGAATCATCATTTTGAAACATTTCATTTACAGAGCCCATAAATACATTTAAAAAACGGGCTCCTTTATACATTTTTTAATCTCAAAGTGAAATAAATTAACTAAAACTAGAAATATAATGACTGCACCACCTGCGACCTTGACCTTCATATGTGACATGGTCTGAGATCTGAGCTGTAAAATTTGGTGTTGAAACGTTGAACAGTTTTGAAGTTATTGCACTCACATGCACACACACACAGACAAATCCAGCAGGTGGTAAATATAAAACACAAAAGGTTACTAAGTATTCTCATCTTTCAACACAACAAACTCTGCATTTAAACACAAGCCTAGAGTGTACACTTCTTTTTAAAAATGTCCCTCTCCCATGAAGCTAGGAGAAGCGAAGCAACAGGCAGAAGACGTTATATACACAGTCTCTCCAATCACAGCCACTTAAGCATGTGACTGCATCAGGGTTGTTACTGGACTGTTGGTGGTTTCCCTCATGATTGTCTTTCCTGCACGATCACTCAGTTTTACATGGAGATCTGCTGTACTGCACTATTCTAAACTCCTTTCTTTTAATTCATTTTACTAAACTGACTTGTCTGAAGCCAACTGGCTGTTAAAGTGATGATTTAGTTGTGTTATTTTAAAGGGGTGAGTACTTAAGCAATCCATTCTTTATTGTGATTTCTTGGGGTTGCAACAGCGAATCCAATACAGATCCACAGTGGGATTTGGCACAAGTTTTACACCGGATGCCCTTCCTGACGCAACTCCAGTTGTACACGGAGAAACACACACAGCCCCTGGTCCTCCCAAATGGTCTCCCAGCCAAGTACTGCTCAGGACCTATTCTGCTTCACTTCTGAGATCTGACGGGATCAGGTGCGCACAGAGCGGCACGGCTGCTTGAGGCTGAAGAGCATAACAAACACACAGACAGACAGACAGACATAGTCCATCCCCTCAATTTGTTAACAAGGTAACTAAAAAATAAGAAACGGTATAATCTTGTAAGTATCTAAAAGGGCTTGTTGCAGGGAATAATCTTATCATCACATGCATGATGGAAATTAAGAGCAGGTGTGGTTGAAGTAATATGTTACTTGAAATGAGGGTTTTTTTGGTCAGTTTCTTTCATTTCATTTCTGAAGCCTAAGTCTGGCTGCTTGTTTTAATTTGTAGTCAGGAAATGATAAAAAATGTCTAAAAACCTAAGGGAGTGAGTACTTTTTATAGGTACTGCATCATTCTGCAAATTGTGACAGCTATTCATCAGTTTTGGAAAAAAAATGTGGTTTTAATGAAACTGGCACAGTTTTCTATCTCCCTCTCTGTTCTTGTTCCCCAAAGCAGAATATTATTAATTATTAATGAGCAGCATGGTTGCTCCAGTACTGAGCTCTACTTACGTGCACCCGTCTCCACTGTGCGGGCTGACTTCCCCTCTGTACTATGTGGAAAGTTGACAAGTTCACCCTCACAAAAGCCAAATATCTAATCCTGGCGTTTACATTTAACAAGTTACATTTTAGTACAAAATCAACAAAACCTTCAGTTTGTTTACAGTGAGACGTACACGTTCATGCAATTTGGTTGTGGTCTACTCAAAAATTCCTCTGAAACCCAGAATATTTTTAGTAGGTCATGATGTTTGCCTAACCCACTCTAAGTTCTCCTGACACACTTTGGATGCAAGCAGAGGGGCGCTGCATGGAGGGCAGGCACACTGAGGAATTAGGCTAATTGAAAAGGCTTTACTTAAATCACCCCAGAGAAGATAACCTGAATATTGTCGTCAAATAATGCAAGGCCTGCAGTGGACAACAGAACAGCCCCTGTTCTCAGTGTGAGAGAAATAAATAATAATCAGGAGTGATTAAATGCAAGCCCACATCGTGCCACTTTTAACCTTGTTATTACATGTGTTCTTGTAGGTTACTTACCTGGGTCTTTCTGGCTCTTTTTCTCAGCTTCTTTTCCTCTTGCGTCTCTCCTGCTTCCAAACACTGCTCTGAACATAGCTGGCTTTCACTTTATAAACCTCCACAGAAGAAAATAACAATATAATCATTTGAATTATGAACTCAAGGCAACGCACCTCCTACTGTTTCAACTCAAGTGTGGAGCTGGTTGGATAATAATTCCTAACATGAGTCAGTCGACATAATTAACTTCAGATAACAAGGAGAAATATTTTGTCATGCTCAAATTAAGGGAGTTACCTGTTCTTAAGTCTTCTTTGATAAGTGCAGGTCTTGGAAAAAAAGTCCAGAGGAAGCTGATTGAGAACTACTTCGCCTCGCGGAGTCCAATTAAGTGCTGCGGCTCCTCCTGCAACTCCTGGAGGAAAGCGGAGTGAGCGCGCGCATGCCTGTTTGCCTCCTATGACGTCAGCACCTGCTTTTAAACTAATAATGAAATAATTTTCAGGAACGTTTAACAGAACTAAAAATGGTAACTTTCTAAGTAAACTTTAAAAAAAGCAATGTAGATGCCTGTGAAAGACATTATGTAGAAGAAAACTGTGCCATAACTAGGCTCAATATGATTTTTTTGTCGAAGAAATGTGTTAAGATTACAATTAATAAAAAGAGAAATTTAAAGCATACTGCAACTCATAGGAGACGGGCAAGGGTGGGGGAAAGTACAGTACTTTAGGAGGTTAATTCCCTCTTACAAAAGTGGGCAACATACCTTAAAATGTTTGTAACAATGTGCAGAACCTATTTTTGCCTGTTGTCCTCAGATTAAGGTGTGCAGTTGCCATGGTAACTGGGTGTAAATACACCTATGTGAAGAAGCTTGTTGTGGGGGCCTGAGCAACCAGTGAAATAATGCCTTATTTCAATTCTCTACAATCTAAATCAAGCATTTTAAGATACATTTAAAAATGACCACTTGTTGGAAAAGGCATGACCTCCAGATCATGAAATATTACTATGGGAAACATTTGTCAAGCACTACAATACAGCGTTACATTCACAAATGGCACTTAAAACTCTACTATGCAAAAAAAGAACCCTTATGTTAACCTCGTCCAGAAGCAGTGTTGACTGCTCTAGGCTCGGAGGCATCTGGGTTGGACTATCACACAGTGGAAATGTGTATAGTCGTCAGATAAATCAGTATTCCAGATCTTTTTTGGAAGAAATGGACACCATGTGCTCCAGACCAAAGACAAAAAGGACCATACAGACTGTTATCACCAACAAGTCCAAAAGCCAGGGTTTGTCATGGTGTGGGGTTGTGTCAGTGCCCTTCGCAAAGGTAATTGACACTTCTGTGATTGCAGCATTAATGCAGAAAAGTACATTGAGATTTTAGAGCAACATCTTTTCCAGGGATATCCATGGATTTTTCAACAAGACAATGCAAAACCACATTTTGCACACATTACAAAGGCATGGCTGTGGAAGAAGAGGAAATGGGTACTGGACTGGCATGCCTGCAGGCTTGACAAGTCCCAATACACTGCGTGCACAATTATTAGGCAAGTTGTATTCCTGAGGATTAATTTTATTGTTGAACAAATACAGTGCTCTCAGTCAAGCCAAAATGTTCTAATGTTCTAATAACAGCTGTTCATAATTTTCGATAATTGATACAGTATCCACTAACTATTCATAACTTGTTAACTGACGCTCTTGAATGCAGGCGCCTCCACTAACCATCCAGCTGATGGCAGTACATCTACAGGATATTACAAAGCCAAAACAAAGTTGCTGTTTCGATGGATCAGGTCAGGTGCATCAAAGAGTTCAGAAGTTGCAGTAGGGTTTGTCTGCATTATATGTTCTTTTAATTTGCCTAGTTACAAGATGATAGCATTTATTCTTTTTTTAGTTATTATCTACACAAGCTGGCTGGGATGGACTAACTCACTCACTCACTCATCCACATTTTTGCTGTCCAAGCCCTACCCTGTTACCAGCGCAGAGCATAATTTAGAAAATTATGACTCAGAAGGTTGATATGTTGACCATCTCATAATTGTAGGATGTCCAATGTAATGGACAGACCACCTAGTGGTGCTCCACCGGGAGCCCGACCCCGTGTCTGTCTGTCTGTCTGTTATGACGTCCCGCCAAGTAAGGTTTCTGTCATATCTCAGCAACCACTTAAGATAGAGACTTGATGTTCCGTTCATATGAAAGTTCTTTGGAAGGGTTTTCATGAAATGTCAATTTGGTTGCTATGGTAACCATGGTTGCTAAGGAAAAATTCTTTCTTGAATATTTCAGGAACTACTTATGATATACACTTGATGTTTGGCTCATATGAAAGTTCTTTGGAAGGGATTTCATGATTTGTTAATTTGGTTGCTATGGTAACCATGGTTGCATGGGAAGCATTCTTTTTGAATATCTCAAGAACTATTTATGATAGACACTTGATGTTTAGCTCATATTAAAGTTATTTTATATTGACTAAGTAATAAAAAAAGGGTTGTCTTGTTTCTATGAAAAAAAGGTTGATTCATGATTCTTTCACCCTGGGACATCCTACCTGTGGGGCTTTACGCAGTGCTTCTAGTTATCATTTAGAAAGTCAAAATGTTGACAATATCTCATAATTTTGAATTTGTTTTATGTGTGTGTGTGTGTGTAAATGGTCTTGAGGTCACAGTAGTACTGAGTAGCAAGTGTTCATTGACCTCAAGTAGCCACTCAAAATTATTACAATGTCATTATTTTATTTTGAATGTGAAAGACAAGGCCATTTACCAATATTTTGTGTTTTATGTTCTCTGATTATGCTGAATGTTTTGAAATATAATAAATCTATGATAAATAATCAAACTAAGGCATGACTGCGCAAAACTGGGCCTGTTTTTATCCAATTGCTACGCATATCTGTGCGATGCACAACACATAATCTTAAGTTTAAAAAAATGAATCTGAAATGAAGTTAGGAAACACACTTTTTTTTTATTAATAAAATTTTATTTTATTTGCCATGTAATACAAGCAGCTCACACTATTGACATTCACTCAGACAATAAAAGGAAACTTAAGTTATATATTTACAACTCAGCACATGGTGTATGTAATATTTTATTTGAATTGGGGTTTTTGTTTTTTTTGTATTTTCACTGGATGAGCTGCACAGCAAGTTCCTTCACCACTGAGGACCTGAGCTGAGGAATGGTGGGAATCCTCATGCGCTGTGCAGTGGAGTATTTATCTTTAATAGCCATTTCTTGGTCAGAACCTTGTTCACTGACAATATTCTGCAATGTGCACCATCACAAGAACCAACCACTTAGCTGCAGTCCCTGCAGTGCTGCAGAGGTACGTCTCATTCACCAGCACCCAGGACACTGAGAGCAAGAGCCAAAGCACAGCACTGCAATCACAGAAGATGTGAAATGAACCATGTTATAATCAACCAGTGTAAGCTCCAAGAGGTACTTTGCCAGGGTTTGCTATTCAGAAGTTATGATAGAGCTTTGATATTCCTGGGTGGGAAGAGGTTGGCACAAGTTTAAACTGAGCACCTGAAGGATTGTCCCCAAGGTCAGCATTCACGAAGGCAAAGATCACCCAATGATGCATTTCTTTTTTTTTTTGATGAAAGAAACATGGCAACTACATTGACTACCTGCAGCTCCTCTGCACAGTTTGCAATTTTTGTATCTGTGTTGGATGGACAAGATAGACTGAAAATTAGAACAATATTTTATGGTATTTTTTGTGATAATGATATAAATAACAATACAAAAACAGTAACGTTCATCACACTCATCCTTGCCAAAGTATACCAGACTTCCATAAAGATTTTTTGTGAGGTGAAGATGGATGTTTTTATTGTTGAAACCTTGAACGGGATCAGATGAAAGAAAGAAAAAATTTGCACACCTTGAACATACCAGACTTCCAAGGTGTTCACAACCATGGTGCCACAGACTGGCCATGGAAAGGAAAAATAGAACAAAAATTGGGGTGCTGATAATGCTATTGTGTGTACACAACATATAATATGTTCCCACCTTTTGATATGGGTTGATTCATTTGTGGTGGCAGTATGATAACATTTCAGGAACATGTTCGCTGCTGTAAACTGACAAAGGAAGCAGCCGGTAAGGCGCAGGTGAAGGCGGTTGGCTGGCTGAACTGTGGAAGGACAGGACCTGGCAGAGGGAAGTAACAGATCAGGAAGTGAGATGGGAACTGAAGTAGATGGCGGGAGCGTTGAAGATGGCTGGAATAGAGTAGAAATAAGGTCCAAAAATAGATGAAAATGTAAAAAAACAGCAAGAGCAAAATGAAACCTCTAATGTGGAGGACACAGATAGTGAGCATAGTGTATTCGTAACACCAAGACAGGATGACGAATTCAAAGTGATCATAAAGTTGTCTCAAGAAGACGGGGCGTCGTTTGGTAACTGGAACCCGATTCAGCTAACAAAATCATTAAATAAGATGACATGTGAGATTAAGAATGCTAAAATACTGTGAAATGGATCTTTGTGGGATGTTGTGCAACAAGGTAAAGCAATACAACTGAGTAAAATAAATGCAAAGGGAGTGCAGTGTCTGGTGCCCGAGGACAGAACAGGCAGTTTGTGGAGTTATCTCGGAATACCTATAATAGTGTCAGCAGACCAAATAAAAGATAACACAGCAGGAGCAAAAGTGCTGGAAGCAAAACGCCTGAAGACAAATAGAAATGGAGAGAAATATGACAGCCTGTCTGTTATGGTCAAATTTGATGAGCCTAAACTACCAAGCAAGGTGTACATAGAATACAATGAGCTAGGAGGCTAGGTTATCTATCCCCCACCGCTGAGATGCTCTAAGTATTAAAAATACAGCCATGTAGCAGCAGCGTGTGAAGGAAAGCAATGATGTGGCAGATGTTTGGGTGAGCATGAGTGTGCGAAATGTGGAGAAGGAGCCAAGTTAAAGTGTTGCAACTGTGGAGGAGAACATAGTTCAGCTTATTGTGGATGTGAAATCAGCAAGAGAGCAGCAGAAGTACAGTGACTTCAAACTCTTCATGGGATTAGTGAAGAAAGCGTCCAGGCAGCAGGATGCATCTAAGCCAGAGGGTCCAGAGCAACAGATCTGGTGGAAACTGTAACAAGTTGGTGGTAAAGGAAGATATGCTAAGTGTGAGCAAGATTGAATTTGTATTGTTTTTGGTTGAAGTGATAAATTGCTCAGCGCAGACAGACAGAAAAACTGAAAAGATGAAGATCATTATGAAATCAGCTGAGAAATATCTTGGAATTAAAGGACTAAGTTGTGAAACAATGGAAGAAATGTTAAATGGAGGAACGTCTAATGCTCAGTCATGGGCTGGTGACTCTTCATGGTATTAACTATTCTATACTGGAATGCAAGAAGCCTTTTAGCTCATGGACAAGAATTTAAAAAATCTGTCTCAACTTTATCCGACAAACCTCATGCAAAATCTGTACAAGAAACATGGTTTAAACCAAAGTGGGAGTTTGTTATATATGGGTATACTGCCATCAGGAACGATAGGGAGATTGGGAAAGTTGAAGGTGTAGTAACATTTGTGATGAATGGAATTAGGTATAATTTAGTCCCGAAGGGAAGTGAACATGAATTAATTGTAATCAAGGTATGGACAGGTAAAGACAGTGTGATATAGTCAATTATAATAATCCTTGCAATAGACTGAGTACTGATATACTGAATGATGTAGGTGGGCCAATAGAAGGGAAAGTGGTGCGGTGTGGGGATTTTAATGCACACAGTACACTTTGGGGGGAGTAGTAGGACAGATATGAATGGATCGATAGTAGAGAAGTTCATAGATAATATGGATTTAGTGTGTATTAATGATTGAAAGGGCACAACATATAGTAGTTCGCAAAGCACAGAAAATGCGATTGACTTAATGCTCAGGACCACTGTGATAGCAGCTATTAGTATCTGGGAAGTTTTTAACTGGTCAACAGGTGGCAGTGATCACTATCCAATAATGACCAGGATTGGAATGAAGATATATATCAGGAAAGTGGAATGAGAATACCAAGGTGGAAGCTAGATAAAGCAGACAGACATGCATTCCAATTGCTAAATGAAGCTAAGTGTGCAGTGGTATTAAGTGAGTACTCAACAGATGTGGAGGAAATGAATAAAAAGGTAACTACAGCGGAGGAAACAATTCCAAAGAGCGCAGGAAGCAAACGTGGAAAGAGTGTACCATGGTGTGATGATGTGTTGTACAGTAATCCAAAGAAGAAACAGAGCATTTAGGCTACTTAAGACTCATCATACGTTGAAAACACTGATCTGCTACAAAACAGTGCAAGCAGTGGTTCCGAAAACAATCAGATCAGCAAAACGCATGTACTGGATGCAATACTGTTGGGAGTTGGGAGAGAAACACTCCTATCGCATTTATGGGGAATGATTAGGAGAATGAGTGGCATACAGAGTAGTGTTGAAATACCAGTGTTGTGCAGAAATGATATAATTGCAACTGGTAATAAAGAAAAGGCAGAAAGTTTAGTACCGGTACAGACATTTGTAAAGATACACAGCTCAGAAAATTTATCTGCAACAGCTAAGCAGTGTAGAGATAATACCCTTGCACAAAACACAGAAGTTGTTGAGAGAAGGTCAATGTCAAGAGGAGTTACCATTGAGTTACGTTGAGTTACCATTTACTTTATTTGAATTAAGAAGAGCCATTTCAAATGCATGGCAAATTCCACCAGGGAAAGATAATATCTGTTACAGCATGTTAGTTCATATGAAAGACAGTACACTTGCAGTGATATTAAAATTGTCCAATATAAAATGGAATAAAGGCACTATCCCATCGATTTGGAAGCAGGCAGTCATAGTACCAATAATAAAGCCAGATAAAGACCCATCAAATCCATCAAGTTATAGACCCATTGCATTAACTTCACAGTTGGGGAAGACCATGGAGCGGATGATAACAGAAAGATTAGCCCACTTTCTAGGAGTAACAATCTTTTCTCATGGTATCAGAGTGAATTTCATAAAGGAAGGGGGACAATGGATAGAGTATTATGTCTGGTATCAGAAATCAAAAAGGCTCAAACTACTAATAGTGCAGCAGACAACCAAAACAATCGTGCATTTTGTGGTACAAGCATGAAATTTCTACCACAGTTAGTACATACCATAAGGTTTATTTTCAGATATGGAGCCAAGTTGGATTTGACCTCTGAGGACCATGAGGGGTCAATGAAGGATTACACAGGGTTCAAAATATAAAAATCCTCCAACATATTGAAACATATACCTTATTATTTGCCTGATCATAAAGATTCCAAAAAGGTATAGTTTGGACTATCTGTGACTGAATGTTATGGAGTTATGGGGCAAAAACAGCAAAAATGGTGACAAAAGTCATTTGCAGTTTGTATAGGGGTCAAAAGTTAAAAGTTGCTCCAATTTTGGTATA